>JAVSCE010019530.1:0-179099 GCA_032199065.1 Smutsia gigantea
AGTCCACAGATGACCCCAATGGCTTGATCCCAATCTCGCAAGGCCTTCTGAAATCTTTTCTTTTTTTGAATGTTTACAACTTTTCATTTGAACTAAAATAATTTCAGAGTAGCAAAAATGCAGCAAAGTAAAACAAAGAATTTCCGTGACTTTTCCTCCAGCTTCCCTAAATATTAACGTTGTCTGTATCTCAAGCACAGTGAGCAAGGCCAGGAGGGTAACGCTGGCATAATCCTGTTGACTACCCTACAGCCCTTGACACATTTCGCCAGTTTTCCCTCTGATGTTCTTTTTCTAGTCTAACACCCGATCCGGGAGAATGTCACGTCGCCTTCGTCTCCCGGTTGCTCAGTCATTCTGCGTCTTCTGCTGTGCCGACACCGTTGAAGAGCCAGCGGGCCAGAGGTTTGCAGGCTGTCCTGCAGTTTCGGCTTGTCGGATGTGCCCTCTTGGAAGATTGGAAAAACAGGATTCCCGGTTATCCTTTTTTTGGCAAGAATATCAAAGAAGCGATGTGCTCACAGGGCGTCTCCTCACAGGTATGTTAACTTTAATCGGTTAAGGTGAGTTGGTGTCTGCCAGGTTTCACTTTTTGATCTGATGGCCAGAAACCTTTTCAAAGGCTCCTTCAGGTGTACTATATCCCTTTCAGAATTTTTCTGTTACCAGCTCTGAGATTAAAGGCCTTTAAACTAGGCTTACACAGCCCTTGGAAGGACTGTGCCCATACCTTGATCTAGAACCAAACAACAAAATTATGCTTGCTATGATGTATTTATAAACTATGCAAATGTAACTTGACAGTTGAGGGGACTGGAACCAGACAACACAATGCCCAAACCAGGGCCAAGTAAGCTCTGACACAGCCTAATGTCATTAGCAAAAGAGTGCTTTAAAATCAAGTCTAAACTCAACAAAAACACGAAAAACTCAATTTAAAAAAATATAAAAATGATCTGAACAGACACCTGGCCAAAGAAGATATGCAGATGGCAAAAAGTATATGAAAACATGCTCAGTAGCATATTACATATTAAAACAAAAATGAGATACCACTACACACCCATTAGAAATAGCTAAGATCCCAAACACTGCTAACAGCCAAATGCTGATGAAGCTGTGGGACAAAAGGAATTCTTCTTACTCATTGCTGGGGGGGGATGTGAAATGGTACAATCACTTTTGAAGACAGTTTGGCAGCTTCTTACAAAACTAAATCTACTCTTACCATACAGTCCAGTGGCAGTCCTTCTCGGTATTTATCTGAACAAGTTGAAAATGTACATACACACAAAAGCTGTACAAGGATTTGTATAGCAGCTTTATGCATAATTGCCAAAGCCCGAGTACAACCAACGTCCTTCAATAGGTGAATGGATACACGGCGGTACACCCATGCAATGGGATAATGTTCAGCGCTAAAAAGAACTATCAAGCCATGAAAAGACACGGAGGAACCTTAATATGGATTGTCAACTGGAAGAAGCCAATCCGAAAAGTGACATACTGCATGAGTCCAACTATGTGAATTTTGGAAAAGGCAAAACTATGGTGACATAAATGATCTGTGGTCGCCAGGGGTTGGGGAGTGAGGGAGGAAGGTATGACTAGGTGGAGCACAGAGGCCTTACAGGGCAATGAAACGATTCTGTATGGTAATGTAACAGTAGATACCTATCATTACAATGTTTGTCAAAACCCAGAGAATGCACAGCACAATGAAAAATGTGGACTTTAGTTAGTAATGTATCAATATTGGATCATCAATTTTAAGGAATGTATTACACTAATGCAAGATGCTGATAATAGGGGAAAGGTAAGGAGGTATATGGGAACTCTGTACTTTCTGCTCAAATTTTTTATAAACTTAAAACTCAAAAATTAAAGTCTATTCTAAAAAAAAAATCAAGTGTAACCCTTTCCAACCCTTTCTAATCCTTTCCATGCCTTTGACAGTCCAGTCTGAAATGAAATGATTGCACCAAGGAAATCTAACCAAAGGTCTGTGAGGAGAGTCAGAGTGTTAGAGATGGTAGGGACCATCTTCATTTACTGATAAGGAAAATGAGGCTCAAATAAGGGACATGAGTTACCCATGGGTGCACAGTGAATGCCATAAATTGAACCAGAGCCCAGGTCTTCTCTGCAGGACTCTACCGCCCATTCCAGGCTCAGCCCCTTTGCCAAAGGTCTTCCTCAATTTATTTCCATTTTTCTCACCCTATCAATAATCCTTTTATATACTAAACCCAAACCGAAAATAAATCATTCCAAAGGCACACTCTGTTTAAACAGTCAAACATCCTGATTCTGGACTCTTCTGTCCTGCTAACTATGCAAGTAAAATGAACAGTTCTTTGCAACCATGCAATTGAAAAAGTTCTCTCCACCCCCTCATTGGGCACCAAAATATGTTTTCTCAATATAGGTTTGCATTAAACTAATTTTCAATCATGGTTAGATTTACAATAGCAATGGCATCCTAACAGATAGATCTATGTAGCAAGTAACCCATTTCAACAGTGTTTTGTATCTAAATCATTCAAACTAAGGAAAGGCATATTTTTGGTAATGCTAACTCAAGTGCACACTTCCTCATTCCTTTATGTCAATATGACAAAACAGACTACTTAATGCCTCTGTGTGGAATAAAGTGATACTTCATTAAAATCTCTCGCTATGATGTCCTACTTTCCAATCACACTGAATACATTTTTCCTTCTCTCTCTCATCCTAATTTACCTCCTTTTTGAGCTCATTCCAGACTCCAGTCCCTTGACCTCATTTTTCCAGGCCTTTTATTTCTCGCTTCTCCATCCATCCTGGAGGCCACACCTCCCCTTGTTCCTCTTGTTGCATCCACGGGCCAACTCTAAACCTGGGTGGCTTTCTTTTTTTTTTCTTTTTTACAATTAAAATTTTTTCCAGCTTTGTTAAGATGTAACTGGCATATATCATTGTGCAAGTTCAAGGTGTACAACACACTGATTCGCTACACGTAATGCATAATAATTCCTCCCATAACATTAGCTAACACCTCCGTCCCATCACGTAATTACCTCTTTTTTTGTGGTGAAAAGATTTAAGATCTACTCTCTTAGCAACTTTCAAGTATACAGTACAGTATTAACTATAATTACCATGCAGGCATTAGCTCCCCAGAACTTACCCATCTTAGAACTGCAAGTTTGTACCCTTTGTCCAACATCTCCCTATTTCCCCCACCCCCCGCCCCTAGTAACCCCTGCTGTATTGTATGAGTTTAGCTTTTTTAGATTCCACACATTAACAGTATCATACAATAATTGTCTTTCACTGACTTTTTTTTTTGAGAGGTAATTGACATATAGCATTATATTAGTTTCAGGTACACAGCATAACGACTCGGTATTTGTATATGTTGTGAAGTGATCACCACAGTAAGTCTGGTTAGCATCCATGACCATACACAGTTACAAACAACATTTTTTCTTCCGATGATGACTTATTTCACTTAGCATGATGCTCTCAAGGTGCATCCATGTTGTCACAAATGGCAGTTCGCTTCTTTCTCGTGGCTGAATAATATTCCATTGTGTGTATATATATGACGTATCTTCCTTATCTATTCATCCACTGATGGACACTCAGGTCGCATCCATGTCTTGGCTACTGCAAAAATACTGCAGTGAGCATGGGGGCGCAGACATGTCTTCAAGAGCCTGTTCTCATTTCCTTTGAATACCGGAAATGGGACTGCTGGATTGCATGGCAGTTCTATTTTTTGTGTTTTGAGGCTAGGGCCTCTTATTTTTATTTCACAGACTCCCTTTGCTCAACTTCACTGAAGTGACTGCGGACAAGTCAGGGGAATCAGTCAGTTCTCCAGATGGTTGTCACTACAAGTACTTTACCTTCCTGCGGGCCCTGTGTGCCTCTCTGCAGTCCTTTTTGTTTTTGTCTTGGTCATTGTCCTCTTCCACTCTGCTCATCAGGGATTTTAGTTTCTTATTACTCTCTTCAAGCCGAGACCCAATTTGCTACCTGTGTTTCAAAGCAAAAGACCTCACCTTCTTTCTACTCAACAGGAAAGTGGGGGGCATCAGATCTAGACAAAAATCTTCAAATACTTGTCTACTGCCCCCATCTTTGTCATGCAGGTCTTCCTCTTATGGCCTCGGAGAGGAAGGCATGCTTCCCCACCCCATCCAAACCTAGTTCATCTTCCCTTGGACTTAGAACTGCCCCTCTCATCCCACCTTCTCCACAATGACCCCCTTCTTCTCCCCAGCATCATCTTCTCTCTGTCTAGCTTTTAGTTTGTTTTTAGTTTTGCTTTCTTTCCCCTCATTTTCTAAACCTGTGAACCTCTTTCCCCCTCCTTTGGGAAAAAAGCCTTTGACCCTTCCTTCTCTGTCTCACTCTGGCTCAACCCCTCTTCTTTCCATCTCCACCAGACTTCCCAAATTTTCATGTTCCCTGTTTCCTGATTTCCCTTTCACTTTTCAGTTCAATCCCATCTGGATTCTGGCTCCACTGCTCTATTGTATTTCAGCTTGCTAAGATCACCAATGTTTTCCTAATTCCTAGGATCCAATCTTATCTGACTTTGCCTGTTGTTTAGCAATTGGAGCAATTCTGACTCTGCTCCTTGAATTGGAGTATCCATTGTATGAAAAGGGTATTTGGCCAGGGAACCAGAACCCTAGTTCTCAGGACTGACCATCAGTCCACATAACGTCCCTGGGGAAGGTGCCTGGGGTGGGCATTGATGAGTTCCTTTTTGGTCTGAGATACTTAGCCCTAGATAACTTTAGACCAAAACAGTGGTGAATCCTCCTGTGTGTATTTCAGCTCCCACAGGCCCAGGAGTGGGGAAAAAGGAATGAAGAGAAAAGGCTAATGAGGGGAAGACCAGTGAAGAGGCTGTACAAATAATCCACGGAGAAAAAAAGATAAAAGCCTGAATGAAGACATTTGGCGATGGAGATAGCTACTCTGTGGGAAGCCGGAGGTAAAGCACAGAATTGTTGGATTGGGGAGATGAGAAAGACAGGATTTGAGTATGAATTCTGAGTTTCTAGCTTGGGAGGCAAGGGTATGGTGTCTTTATGTTAATTGAAAGAGAACATAGGAAGAACTGGGTGGAAGAATGGAAAACAAGTTTCTAAAATTCAGCCTATGATTAATTTAGCTTGGAAAAAAGAGAATACATGTATACTAAAATTTTTAGTATAGTGCAGATATTGTGAGAATGTCTTAACTTAGAATATGCAGGAACCAGAGGTAACTGTATAGATTATGAGGTCTAGTAAAAAAAAAAAAATTTCTCTTAGAGATCCAGTTAAAATTTGCCTTCTTAAGCAAGATAAAGTTGTGAAACTAATAGCAATTAGGTCTTCATTTCTCCATGAGAGTTTTGAATTAAATGAAACCTAAGATAATGAAACTCTAGCATAAACTCAGCTGTTGGGTCGGGTATGGGGATCACCAACACTTCATCAGCCATTTGCAGGGGAGAGGGTCCAGATACTTAAGATATCTTGCCCTGGGATCAAGGAGAGAAACATGCTGTGGGGGAGCAAGGGGCTAAAGAGGGGATGACTGGTATAATTTCTATATTTGTCCCCTATCCCTGATCATTAGGTACATTTGCTTGCTTTTTTAGGTACCTGGTTTTGAGAGATCATTTTCTCAGACCACATGTTGGAGTTGGATTAGTTAAGGAAGACTGGACAGGGCTGTCTTCAGATCCTCCGAGCCATCTGGAACAGGTGGCAATGGGGAAAGGAACATGATACAGCAGTCCTGGTCATGTGGATAGATTATCCCTTGGGAGTTAGAAACAGGAACTGAATCTTTGTGAACTATTGACTTAGAAGTGGTTGATGAATGCTTTGGGGCAGGAGGTGGTGAATAGGATCTCTTGAGGGGAGCACAAAAAATAAGTGGACTGTAGATGGAATTTCTGCTGATCTGATAGTTAAAAGACATGCTGAGACAGTGGAATCTGAAAAAGAGACTAAAATAAAATATTCAGGGATGCAGGAATGATTACATTTATTCCTTTAAAAAATGCACACAAAATCTTAAGGATGTCTTGCTTTACAAGAGCTGGGCACTTTATTTTTTGTCCCTCTATATGCCTAATATAATAATTCCCAATCTAGAGATTTTTTTTTCAACAAGGATCAACAACACTTAAACTGGATTCTATCAAGATAGCACATTGCATTTAGTAGGCATGACTCCTGGGTCTTCCTTCATCTTAAAGAACTCCTCAGTTGTCTTTTGATTTTTATGAATTAATATTTCACAGAATACAGGCCTGTGGTTTTATAGAATGACCCTCGACTGGTATTTGCATCTATGCGTTAGAGTCTTCTAGGTGTACATAGTGTAGTTTACCTAAAGATTTCAACATTAATTTTCCAGTTGCTTCCAGTAGTTTTCCATTATAAAGTAATGATGAACTTTCACTTAAAGCATTGTAGGGAATGTTTTTTAGAGATACGGTCTCCAGGTAAAATTACAAGATCAAAGAGTATGGGCATTTGGAAAGTCTTTGATTAAAAAACAAAACCAAAAACAACCCCCCCCAACACTTTTACATAAAAAATTAAAGAAAACAACTTTATTATGTCATTACTATATATATATCTGCACTCTTCACATCAAGTTGATTTAGTTTTCTGAAGAAAGTCTTAAAACTAAAATTGTATAGATCATAGAGCAAGAGTCTAACACATTCAATAAAAAATATTTCAGGACCACTGTACTATAGTTTTAGACTATACTAAAACTATCTGAGAAAATTATTTACAACTTTATCATAGTATAAACACTCTAAATTTTAAAATCTGTGGATTTTATACAAAAATATTCTAAAGTACAAATATAAGTTAAACACTGAATAAAACATTCCCCATGTCCAGTGCTGGCTGTTACTAAGAATAAATTCTAGGTGGTAAAACTTAAAGTGATAACCACAAAAGAGTGTTTCCCTAATCATTCAAAAATTTAAATATTTCACTAGTAATCACAAGGTTTAGAGTTTCATTGTAAAATTTTCACTTTTTCAACTGCAAAGTATGCAATTTCCTTCACCTCAAATAAAAACATAACAATAAAAATTTCTTAATCAAAAGTTAACATGCCATATGAAATATATAAGTTGTGAAATTTTCAAAAGTTCTTAGCTGATTCCCTCTAAAAAAGATACAGTTATATTTTGCACATAAGAAAAGACAAAAAACACACAGCTACAGGGTTATCTGATCAATCGAACAATAATGTTCCCACACTTCGGAAAAATGGTAAGTACTAAATCTTTAAAAGGCATTGTTTTATGAATAACTATTAATAGGACAAAACATTTGCATTTAAATAATTTTGGTATGAAATATCTTTCAAATAGTATGAGAAACATCTTGCCAAGAGGCATCATTTTGCTGTGTAAAAAATCAGCATGTCTCATTGTTTCATATGTTAATTCCACTAATGCTACAAATTATTGTTTCAAAACAATGCTGATACTTACAGTCGTGTTTTTACCATGAGGTACTAATTTCCATTTGGCTGGATGTTCTTAAAAATTAAAAGGTAGATTTGTGATCTAGTAGCATGACAATTTAAATTTTCTAAGAAGTTGTGTTAAAATGCCATTAAAAATATATATATCCTAGCTACTAACTACATTTTTACAGTGAAAATGCACATTAAACTTATTACCATACAAATAATTGGGACTTTAGTTCCCGCTTCAGGTCCCCTCCATTCTCTTAAGTAGAGTTATAAACATGGCATTTTGTGGGTAATTCACCGTGGAGACCAGCACAGCAATTAAACAACTGAAAAAATACTTAAGACTTCTACTTTGGGACAGTAAATACTGACACTGGAAAAAATTTTCATGGCTCATTTTTCCTAAGACATTAGTGCAAATCAGCAAACGTTCAGAAGAATTTAGTCTCGGAAAGATGGAAGCATAATCTCATCTTCATCCATTCCTCGTTCGTATCGGACCGAAGAGAAGCCTGGCCAGTGCAAACGGTTCCTTCGGAAGAGGACCCAAATGAGGCCGCAGATGAGGGCTAGGAAGCTTAGCACGGCAAAGGCGATTCCGATTCCTCTGTCATCGGGGCCTGGAGTAGGGCAAGGTTTGACATTGGAGGAGAGAATACAAAAGTGATCATTCATGATATTACACACTAGCTTGTGTACAAATTAGATACAATAAAGTACCTGATTGTTTCATAGCATTAACGCGGAACTCAAACTCATCATCACTTAGGTGCTTTCTTTTAAAATTTAACTGTTTTCCTTTTTGTTCAAATCCTCTTCATTGCCATAGCAATTTTCTTCCAAAGAAATTAAAGCACCTTCATTATTCTCACTTTCCCTTCCCACAGTCCTTTTGAGGCTACGACTCCCAATACACTACCCTACTTTGATAGCCAATTGCTAAAAGTACATTTGTGTGTTTGACCTACTTAGAGCCAAGTAAATATTTGCTTGAGGACAATTTAAGTCTTTAGGATGACCTCACTTAGTTCCTAGCTCTTCCTTCTCTGCCTGCTGCCCGGGTGGACTCATTCTGCCCCATGGCTTTATATCCATCTCTGTGCTGACCTCCCTTCTTCCCTCATAAGTCCAGCTGCATACTAGGCAGAGTATGGGTATCTTTATCTCCACAGGGACAGCTCTACATGCCAGGACAGCACTCTTGCTTTACACCACTCTAACCCTGCTCTCACCCACCCTCAGAATCTTCCAGTTGCTTTCCATTACACTCAAAGTAGAACCCAAACTCTTGACGCTTGCTTCCAGAGCCTTAGGTGGTGGTACTTGCCTACCTTTCATCTCATCCCTGTGTGCTCAGCCATACTCTTCCCTCCAAATGGTTCTTCTGCCCAGTGTGCCCTTTCCCTGCTCTTTGCTTGGCTGGCCTTTCACATCTCATCTTCACATCTCAACTTCTAGTCTCCTGTTCTCAGCTGTCTTCTTTGACAACCTAATCTAATGTAGCCATCCCCTAGACTTGATCACATAGAGTTAATAACTATTTGATATTTTCCTCTCTTTTACAAATTGACCTGCTTGGTAACGTATTATCTGTCTCCCACCATTGGATCGTAAGGGATGTGAGGACAGGTATCTTATCGGCCTTGTTCACAGGTGCGCCCCAGCTTGCAGCAGGGCATGACATAGAGCAGACACTCTATCTGCTGAGTCAATGCATAAATATGTAGATACTGATCATCTAGAACTAGGGTTTTATCTTTCATATTTGTACACCAAAACAGGCACTTTTATGCTAGATCTTTAAAAATGTTGCTGAGGAAAATGTACAGCCCTTTTTCTAGAAATGAAGTTATTAAGATTTTTATGGTAATTTTATGTGTCCCTTCCTGATGGAACATAAGGTCAGATTTTGATTTCATGCTGATACCCAGGACATTTTAAGTAATTAAATCCAGTTTTGTTTTGTTGTTCAGTTAATCATGGGTTTTACAGAGATGAGAAGAAGAAAAGTTAACTATAGAATTAGACCTTGGAGCTTTTCCATATTCAAACTATAGAATAAAATTCTTCTTAAGACCATTTTTGAAGAAATGACCTCCCCCATACTCTGGCAGCTTTCATTTTTCTTAGGGAAGATTTATACAAAGTTTAGACTGTTTAGTAGTTTAATCTGGGAGTCCTAGACATCTCATGCACTTAGTGTCTCTTATAATTGATTTTCCCAAGTGAAAGAATCTCTGTGACTTCATCAAGACTTTTTTATATACCTTAAAGACTAAATCCTTTAGGACCAAGTACAAAACTTGGCACATAATTTAATTGTACATGTATTTCCTGACCTCTTCTGAAAAAACGTTCCTTAAGGACAGGTTACGTACTTACTCAGGGAAACTCTGCAGACAACTCTTCCGTAGCCCTGTGAACAGTCAACTTTTATCCAAGTTTCATTTGAGGCTAATAAAATGCTACATTTTCCACGATCACTCTTACTTTTATTTGCCCATTTGACAAATGTCACTTTTGATCCATCTAACCAATTCCAAGACTGACCTGAAGAAAGAAATTAAGTACAACTATATTTATTGCCACAAAGTTACTGAGGGGAAAAAAAGCAAGCAGCTCATACAATCCGTTTACTTAGAACTGTGCTGTGCCCACTCTTTAAAATGAAATTTATTAGAAGTGAGAAAATTTAAAAATCAGTCCTTCAGTTACACTTGTCCCATTTCAAAAGCTCAGTATCGAACAGCTCAGATGCAGAACTTTTTCATCTTTGCAGAAAGTCCCAAAGTTTTAACTAAAGTGTGGAATGCTTGCACATTTATCATGTGAGGGATAGATTTCTAAAGGCCTATATCTCCCTCCTTTGCCCCCCAGTTAAAAAAACTCATTAAAGATGCACTGGTGGGGGAGGAAGGATCCAGGAGAGTCTACCCACCAAGGCTCAATTTTTGTTTTCCAGCTGAGGCACCACCACCTTGTGGTGACAGTGTGAACACAATTTATAATTCATCTAGATGGCCAGTTTTGAATCCATTCACTTTTTGACCAAGTACTTGATATACTGGAATGCACATTTATTTCAATTATTTAGAATTCAACTTTGCATATAGTGTGAAACACTTATTATTATTCTATTAAATTTGTACTCTTAATTCATCATTCTTATCAATTCCAAGTCCACTCAAACCCTATTATTTATTTATTTTTTCTTACTTTATTTTTATTTTTTTATTGAGTTATCATTGATTATACAATCTTATATTGGTTTCAAATATACAACACAGTGGTTTAATAGTTACCCATATTATTAAATCCTTACCCCCACTAGTATGGTTACTATCTGTCAACACAGAAGGATATTAGAGAACCATTGGCTATATTCTCCATACTGTACTTCTATCCCTGTGACCAACTTACATTATGACTGAAAATTTTTGTGCCCCTTTATCACCCTCACCCTCCCCATCCATCAACCCACCCCAACCCTTCCTCCGTGGTAACCACTAGTCACTTCTCAGTGTCTACTGCTGTTTTGTTCATTCTGTTTTGCTTTATCAAACCCTATTACTATTATGTCTTATTGAAAAATTCTTCCACGAATCTTTTTGAATCAATTTTCTGCAATTTTACTAATCTAGTTTGAAAAAAAGTCATTTTAAGACTTAATTTTGCTCTATGGTAAAAATGTTCCAAGAGGGAAAAGAACAACAAGAGAACTTTCTGAATAACAGTTACAAGCTGCAAAAACAGGTGGCAGACCCTAGATCTCTAAGGGAAGTAAGCCATGGATTCTCTGCTACTACATACTGTAACAGCAGGAAAAACATCCTGTTGATCCAAGTAACTTAAGCTTTTAGAAGAACACCAGTTGATTTAACCTGACTTCTATTTCATTATTGCTTTCCATCATTACTAATATGTCACTCACTTATTCATTACGAATTTGTAAGCCTCTAAAACAACCAGCAGACCTAGCTCATTCATCATCAAGAAACATTTGAATTAGCCACCCACCACTTGACATTCTTTAGCAAGGCTGACTTGGAATTTAGGACAAGTTACAATTCTCTTTGCACACTGTACACACAAATATGTCACTTACTGGCAGACTGTTGAGATAATCCAAGCCAAACTCTCATGGTAATATTATTATTTTCCCTCATCAGTCTACTCACGAATTTATTTTCATCCTCACCCTCTATAGTCACAATAGTTGCAGAATCATCTGTTGGAAAACAAACCCCCAAGTGATTAGCTTTATGCAACTAGGGAGGTGAGAAATTCAAGCTTTACACATAGAATACTTTTAAAATCTGATTTGATGTCAGATTTTTTTCAAGTGTAGCCTTAAGAGCATCCCAAAAAAGTATTTCTAGATTGAAACTTTGTATATAGAAAATTTACATTTCTTTAAAATGTTTACCAGTTATATTTTTTACCTTGGAACTGCCTAACCAGTGAGACCTTTGTGTATGAACAGCTAGTCATAAGGAATGGGGCATGTGACAATAGAAAGACGTGTCCCTCTACAGATTTTCAGCACTTTCGCCTCAACAACCATTTCTAAGTAACAGCTCAGCTTAGATTTGCTTCTGTTAGAATGAAAGTAAAAGCAAATACGTTTGGGATACTGGGGAGCATTAGCCTTCCTCTTAATATTTTATACTTAAGTGTACTTGGTCATGCCCATTGTAAGTTCCTAAATATGGTATGGCACTGAATGAGTGTTTCTGAAGTTTGACAGGTTGCCCTAAACCCACAAAGAAAATAGTGTCATCACCCACCTCAAGCAAGGGATAGAGATAAAATAATAATAGGTTTGGAAATCAATCCTAAATGGAACTGAGCAGTCTGCAACAGCAACTAGTCTATCCATACCTGAACTAAAGCATTCCTTTTGTTGTGGGGGGTGAGGGGGTTAATTTTAAGAAGGGCAAAGGAAAACCTTTATTCCTTTGTAGAATGTGCCAGTGCTTTCTGTGTGACTTTGTTTAATATTACTTAATCCTGTAGAGGAAGGTATTATCACTGTTTTACAGATGAAGAAACTGAGGCTCAAGAACATAAAGTAAACTGGCCAGGTTTACACAGCTAGTCAGTTATAACTAGAAAGTCAGTCTCAGCCTTTCTAATAGTAATCATTGTGAATGCTCCGTGCAGGGCATTGTACTCCATTTACATACATTATCTCATGTCATTCATTCCTACAACAACCCAACCTTTACCCAACTTTCAAAATAAGTACTATTTTCATGCTCACTGTTCAAATGAGAAAAGAGACACAATAGTAGTTGCTACTCACCTCGTAAGTGTGGGAGCTGCGATATGAACCCAGACCTGTCTGCCTCTAAAGCTAAAGTATTTAACCCCCACATTACAATGACAGCAAACCTCTCTATTTTCTTCTTTAGGACCAAGAGGCTTCAGACTTTCAGAACACATTTATAGCTCACAATCGTTCTCATCATGTGTATATATATGTATACATGTCTAGCACACAACACTTCTCACCCAAAAGTACCCATTTTGTAGTTAAGCCTTAACAAGGATATTTTTAAATCAGGCAAGTATCTCAACAGCAAAATAAAAGAGAAGTGTCATCTGGCTGGCTAAATTGCTACCCAAGGATGCAGGTCTCTGAAATACTCTAGGTAGTCTCCCTAGAAGTCATTCCACAGTTTGACTATAGGCCGGATTTGCAAGGAGAGAGACCCAATTATTGCTGCTCTTTCTACAATAGTTAAATCTGGAGACAAAGCCCTGCTCCTCATTGTGTTCAGAGGATGTGGGCCACTCCTACTGCAGAATGGACGAACCACCAGGCTCCTTTGATTTTTGTTCCCCTGTTCAGGCCAACCTTACTTATTAATTACTAAGTAATGGAAAATCTATAATTTTGTATTTACTACTTAACCAACTTTACAAAAAATTTACCTCTTAATCCCTTCACCTAAGCATATCTAGATATATTTAACACAGTTTCATCTGTCAGTATTTTCACATCATGGTTCACTTAGCAATTTTTTATTCTATTTCTTCCCACTTACTTTTATTTCCCATGTACTTATTCTTCAAGTGAGCATTTTTAACGGCTATTCCAATATTCCACTGAGCTCATATGTCATAAAATACTAACCATTTCCCATGACTGGGCATTTAGGCTATAATGCTGTTACAAACAGTGAATACTTTAAAAATATAATCATGTTTTCAAGCTATTTCCTTAAGAAAAGTTCCAATGATTAAATTGTTGAGTCAAAGAAAAGCAATTTCAACTCACCAAGTTTTGAACAGAACTGTGTGGCTTCTGAGAAACTGTGTAATGCCTGGTCAGATGCATAACAGTGATCCTTGTACCGGATCCACTGTGACTCATTCCCTTTTATTGCTGGACATCTTGATGAGTATATATGGGAGGACGCCTTTTTAGCTGTAAAAATGTTAGACATAACTGTAAAAATACACAGAAAAAATGACGGCCTTTTAAATCTCATTAAATGTCCCTATCTGAAAGTGTGGGAGCTCAATATACACACCAGAGAAAGTGACAGCCCATATTTCAAGGTCTACATTCTAATTAGCTTTTTGGGATACTTTTTTAAAACTTAGAAAGTAGAAGAAAATCCTTAGCCCTCTCAGGTGGATTTAGATTAAAATAAAAACAATTAGAAAGCATAATAGAAAAAGAAGAATAAAAAAAGAAGCAAAGATAGTTTGTGTAGGCCTATAACTACTTTGAAATAATAATTTAAATTCCTTCTTTCCTTGGATTCCTTTTTATTTTGGTAGTATAACCTAGTTTTACCTTGCCATCAAAAGAACTACTTTTAAAAATCATCCCCACAAGTGAAACTTTGGCCATTTGTTTACAAAATGGAATCACAGAATATTTGTCTCTTTGTAACCGACTTCACTTCACATGTCTTCAAGGTTCATCCATGTTGTATTATGTGTGAGAATTCCCTCCTGTTTTAAGGCTGAATAAACATTCCATAGTATGTACATACTACATGGGGACAACATGGGTCGCTTCTACCTTTTGGATATCGCAAATAATGCTGCTGCTGTGAACGTAGTTGTACAATTACCTGCTCAAATCCCTGCTTTTACTTCTTTGGGGTATATACCCAGAAGTAGAACTGATGGATCATATGGTATTTCTATGTTAAATTTTTTAAACAAATCACCATACCATTGTTCACATGGCTACAGACCACTTCATATTCCCACAAGCAATGGACAAGGGTTCCAGTTTCTCCACATCCTCATCAAGCTTGCTATTTTCTTTTTGTGAAGATCTAGTTTTTAAAGTTTGCTCTTGTATTTGTTTCTCAGGGCTGACGTAGTAAATTCCCACAAAGTGAGTGGCTTAAAACAACAGAAATTTATTCTCTCACAATTCTGGAGGTCAGAAGTCGGGAAAAAAAAGCTGTTAGCAGGACTGGCTCCTTTTGGAGGCTCTGAGGGCGAGTATGTTTCCTGTGCATCTCACAGTTTCGGGTGGCTGCTGGCGGTCCTCAGCTTGTAGCTTTCATCACTGCAGTCCTGTCTCTCTGATCAAATGGTCTTCATCCTCTGTTTGTGTCAGTGTTTCTCCTCTTATAATGATACTTGTCATTGGATTCAGGGCCCATTCTAATCAAGCATAACTTCGTCTTAACTAATTACATCTGTGAAGACAATTTCTAAATAAGGTCACATTGTGAGGTTTTGGGTGGACATGAATTCAGCCCAGCCCAGCACCAAGTTTGTGTGTGATTGTGTGGACCTTCTCCTCCATCCTATGAAGTCTGTTTCTGCAACAGAGATGTGCTCTTCATTTCTGCATGCCTTAGCATATTCCTCATGTATTCCGATTGTTTTTCTAAAAGATTAATTTTCTATGCCTAACAACTGAGATGTCAGTCCTTGATCGTGTCTCTATTCCTCATTCTTTGTATCTATCATTCTCCCTTTTTTATTCACTTGTTTCCCTTGATACGGTTTTCACATTGTCTTTTGCTGAATCTGTCCAATTCCAAATGTCGGATCTTCTCTTGATGATTCTTGGAGCAGGAAACATGGCGGCACTGAGACCCAGGAGCTTTGGAGACCTGACCTGCCACTGTCTCTTGGCCTGTCCAGAGCCTGGATGGTTTAAGTCCCTGTGTTCTTCTTCAAGGTCCACCATTAGGGATGCCCCCCAAATCCAGCCCCTGATGGAAGGGACTCTTTATTTAGATTTTAAGGATCATATAAGTTTGGAAAATGCTAAGTTACATAAAGTTAAACAGATTTCTTTACTAAAGAAACTCTCAGAGCCATCAATAAGGTAAATCACCTGAGGTATTTCCCAAATTTATGTGTTCTGGAATCCTTTCTCAAAAGGAGCATCTCAGCTTTTGAAATACATTGCTGAGTGAAATTAAAATTTGCAAATTCTAGAGTAAAACTTACCTAGTGATATAACAACCGAAAATCTTTGGGAACAAATTTCCTGAATGCGTATACAGTATTTGTTTCTCTTCACAAAGTATCAAAATTATTTTGATAGGATTTGTGAATAAACCTTATTTAAAATGTATAAAACATTCCTCTAAATATTCAATCATGTGCATAAAACAAATGTCACAATTTAGTAAATATATAGTTATTCAAAATCAAGTCTTACGCTTTGTCGGTTTATAACAAAGAGCACCATCCTTAACAGATGTGCATATTTCATGTTTCCAAATACCCTTTGGTTCCACAACAACACAATTTCCAGCAGATTTATCATCTTTCCATGGAAGGTAGTCAAATGCACTGCCATCAGACCATTCAAAACTTGATTCACTTCCCTGTTTTAGGAATAAGAGAGAGAACCAGAATCCAGATGTATGACTTCACAAACAACATCAAGAAAAACATGCATACTTTAAGATATCTTGGAATAGAGTGTTAATTATTTGCTTACAAGTGTTGCAGGTCCAGACTTGTTTGTAAAATCAGGTACTTACTATTGATGCATTAATTTGAGACATTTGCTCTGGCACAATTTAAATAACACTTTAAATTTAGAGACAGTTACAATACTCTGTCTCCAGATTTATATATATTTTAAAGAAGAGTTTATACAATACTTGAAATTTAATGATGTACAAATGGCTTCCATTTGTCACAATTACAGATTTACAGTCTGAGCCTTCATATTATTCTGAAACTCATTTGAGAAGATTACTTTTGATTTTTCCTTTATTTTGTAATCCTAATTTGCTATCCTTTCTTCTATTTTCCCCACTTTATTATAAAGATTATTTAAATTAGACCTTCAATTCTAATCTCAATAGATGTTTATTTTTTTGTACACCAGACAGTATTATAGGTACATAAATATACTAATTAATAGGATTTGAATAGTGGCACAAAAGATGTGTTTACCAGCAGAAGATTATTCTCAAACAGTGCTAATTTCTAGGGGGAAAGTGGGAAGAAAATATACATTCATTTGTCCTAACATTAAGACTTTTACTGGGCCCCTTACATAAATTTTGTTAATCTTCACTGTAATCCTATATTAAGGAAAATATTATCACCCCAGTTTTACAGATGAGGAAATAAGCTTGCAAAAAGGTTGAATCACTTGCTCATGCTCACCCAACATGTCAATGGAAAACCCGCCGCTAGCAGAGGAAACTCAAATTTTTCTCATTCTGTGCTATTCCCTTTTCACCAGCTTTCCGATTGGTCTGCCCCAAATAGGTGATAGAGGTGTGGTTGAGATCCTGGGCCTTTGGCGTTGCCTGGCAGTGTCTAAGGTGGCTGCTGTCCCAGCCATTTGCCCTAGTGTACTCTACAAATATAATTTTCTGTTTGTTCTATGTTGTGAAAAGATAAGAAAGCAATATGCCATGCCAACTGAGTCCCAGAACTTAATCTGATATTATCATTTGAATTACAATTTTAAGCTTAAATTTCCAAACCTCTGACATATTTGGAATGTTTCTGGAAAACATAACAAGACTTACATCATGACTTGAAAGCCCAATCCATAGCGGAAATCCATCACGCTTTACGATATCTTCCAGAAAGAGTTGGCCATTTTGGTCATGAACACTTGCTAAATGACCTCCACTTTGGGAACACATGTTTAATGCTTCATACCATGTTACCTTTTTCTGAATAACATTATAAATACCATCTTCATATGGAATGAACTGTGGCAGAGTAGCATTATATTCATCCTTGTAGTCAACTATAACATTTAAATTAGAAGTGTTAAGTGATGAAGTTTAAATTACTTAAAATACATATTTGGGTATCTGAGTTTTTCATTAACAAAGGAAGCCAAACGCATACTTTATTTTTCTTTTGTCATGGTACTTATAACAGGCTTTTCAGTATTACAGTTGTCTGGTTGATTTTTTAAAAGGTGTAAACACTGTGTTTCGTTTAAGCAGCTCATGTTATTAGTTGGGGACAGAAAAGAACACGTGAAATGAGGGCAAAGCAATTAGCCGCTAGGATCTGTGTGACTGACTAGAGGGGGATGCATCTCAATTAAGGGAGTCAGAAAGCCTGCTTAATAAGTTAAACTTCCAGAGTTTAGATTAGGTGAAATTAGGACTAAAAAGAAATAAGGTAACCAGAAAGTAAGCTAAAAATAAGCAAACAAACAACAGAAACAAAATCACATGACAAGGGCATTTCAAAGGGACACAGGGCCAAGCAGAAGAGCTCCCAATGGCCAAAGCTGGAACAGTTTGAGTCAAACACTAAATAATGTAGTATATAGCATGTTATAATCCCAAGTATAAAATAAATAACCATAAGCCCATATTGATATAAATAAATGATTACTTTTAAAAATGGAGAGAATAGACAAATGTTTGTGCAGTAGAAATCCAAGCAATTTATGTAGATATTCCCCCCTGAGGAAGGCGGAAAATAACTCCCACTCTGTAAATTGGTGGCCTGATTGATCCTTACAAAGAGAATAGTATGGAAAGAGGGAAGAGAGTAACTTCGCAATGGAGAAAATGTGCAAACATTACCTAATGCCTGGTCATCATGGTTGACAGCAACAATGATAAGTCATGTTGATAGCATATACCCTTCATATGATGTGATGAAAATTTCCCAAAACCACAAACCCATACCCCAGCTTAATCATGAGAAAAACATCAGCCAACCCAGACTGAGGGCATTCTACAAAACACATGGTGAGTTCTCCTCAAAACTGTCAAGGTCATCAAAAGCAAGAAAAGTTTGAGAAGCCTTCACAGCCAAGAGGAACCTAAGGAGACATAGTGACTAAATGTAACGTGGTATCCCAGATGGAATCCTGAAGAGAAAAAGGACATAAAGTAAAAACTAAGGAAATCTGAGTAATGTATGGACTTCAGCTAAAAATAATCTTAATCTTTCAATATTTGTTAGTTGTGACAAACGTACTATAATAATGCAAGATGTCAACAATAGGGGACACTGGTTATGGTGTATATAGGAACTCTGTCCTGTATTTACAACTTTTCTGTAAACCTAAAACTGTTCTAAAATGAAAAATGTATTAAAGATGTAAAAAAAAAATAAAGAAGGTGGAAGACTTCTTGGCAGGTAACAAATATAAATGAAGGTGCAAATGAGGATGTTGTAGATCATACACAGGACAATTAACAGATCAGCCTGACAGTAAAAGATCCTTATGAGCCAAAAATGGGAAAAAAGTGGGGGTTGAGAGGATGCCTACAATTTTGGAATAGGCACTAGTTTCTACAAAATCTCAAAAGCTAAATGGACTCAAAGTGATTCATATAGGGGATCCCTGGAGACTGTTGATGGAAATGAAGTTTCGGGACGTTATTCTGCAGTATTATGAAGGGAGAATATCAACTTGGGTGTGATTGTGATAGGCTGCACGTTAGCAGAGGGCTTAGAGCAGAGGCCATAATAATTGTTTTTAAACTGTGAAATGTTTAAAACTGACATGCATTTAAAAATAGATTTATTTAAGGAATAAGGATAGTTGAAAGATATCCATAGCATGGAATGTCAAAAGTCTACCTAAACCCTTTTTATTTATAAAAATCTTGTCCATTCTTCAAGGCTCGACCAAGTTTTACCTGCTCCTCGATGCATTCCTTGTTTTCATTATTCCTGTTTCCATTGATTATTTTGACTTGCCAACAAATTTAAGCCTGTACCAAATAACCTAAGAGTAACCTACATCAAACAATGCAAGAATTTAATGTTGTTCCACAAGTACATTTTTTTACTTTAAAAATAAGTTTATTATAACCAATGAATATAAAATCCACAAGTACATTTCATCCCATGAAATCAAGACCGTGACACTAGAGATCATGTCTTTTTCCTTTGTAAATTTCTGTAGCACCTCTCTTAGAACCAAATAGATAGAATAGAGGAGGCACTGAAAAAATATAATTGCATGATTCCCACTAGTGGAGCTAATGGTCTTATTGTCTCTTTTCCTGGAGTGGAATCTCTACATTAGAATACTTACCCATTTCAATTTTACAAGCAAGAATGCTGTTCTGGTAATAGTAAAGTATTTCTTCAATAACATTATAGGTTTGAATATCCCAGAAGCCGTCCGTACGCAAGCCAGCAAAAAACTTGCCATTTTTTATAGCTGGTCTTCCTTCTCTCCAGTGTGTATATGATAGCATGGTCTTATCAGACCACAAAAGAGAATTATCTAGAGAAGAATTAATTTTTTCTAAGCTTAAAAGTTAAATCAAGATTTGAATTACAGTTAAGAGGTTAATATTTCAAACTCAACTAATTTTCCTTTTCCCATCTTCTAGAGATTGTATGATTATGTATATCCCTCTAAAATATTTTCTGATTATAACAGTAAATCATGCTTATTTTTAATTTGGAAACTACAAATTATAAACAAGAAAATTAATGGTTATAGTTCCACCATCCTGTAATAACTTTACATTTTGTTATTTTTTTTCCATCAAATAGTCATTTCTCCTACATATAACGTTTACTTGCAATGGAAATGAACATAACTGTTTAATAAAAAATAAGTAATATAAAACTAGTGATAGAAATCTCTTCTCTGGACCTAAACCATGCACAATTGTGTACATTTATGTCAACTGAATTTTGATAAGGGTGCTGAGATAATTCAGTGGGGAAAGAATAGTTCCTGTGACAACAGGATAGCTACGTGCAAAAAAGTGAAATTGGATCCTTTCCTTTCACCGCATACAAAAATAACTCAAAAATAGATCATACAGCTAAAAAAAATTCTTAGAAGAAAACACAGGATTATGTCTCCATGACCCTGGGGTATTTAAAGCCTTCTTAGATATGCACTGGTGATAAAAGAAAAAATAGATAAATTGGGCTTCATTAAAATTAAAAATTTTTGTGTAACAAATTATACTCTCAAAGAGATGGGAGAATATATTTACAAATAATTTATTTGACAAGAGACTTATATCCAGAATATATAAAGAATATGTGCAGCTCAACAATAAAAAAATAATTTAGAGATGGGCAAACGATCTGAATAGAGATATCTCCAAAGATGATATACAAATAGCCAATAAGCACATGAAATGATGCTTAATATCATTAATCATCAAGGAAATTAAATAAAAACCTCAAAATGAGCTACCACTTCATACCCACTGAGATAGCTATAATCAAAAGGACAGATAAAAACAAGTGTTGGCATAGATATGGAGAAACTGTATCTCTCAGTGGAAAATGGCACAGCAGCTTTGGAAAATAGTTTGTCAGTTCCAAAAGGCTTAGCAGTTCTACTCCTAAGTATATACCCAAGAGGAAGGAAAACATATGTCCATATACAAACTTGTACATGAATTTTCATAGCAGCATTATTCATAATAGACAAAAAAAATGGAAACAACCTAATATACCCATCAACTGATAAATGGATAAACAAAGTGTGGTATATATCCATACAGTGCAATATTATTCAGCCATAAAAAGGAAAGATATACTGATACATGCTACAGTGCTACATGCATAAACCTTAAAACCATTAGGCTATGTGGAAAAAGCCAGTCAAACACATTCACACAAATCAGTTACTATATCTCATTTATATGAAATGTCTAGAATGAGCAATCTCTCGAGACAGAAAAGAGATCACTGATTGTTGGGGGTTGGGAGAGGGGTTGGGAATGAGGAGAGACTACTAACGAGTGTGGTGTTTCTTTTGGCAATAGTGATAGTTGCACAGCTCTGTGACTATAAAAGCCATTGAGCTGTACACCTTAAATGGCTGAATTGTATGGTATGTTCATATACTTCATTAAAGGTTTTGGAAAAACAAATTCCTAGGCGTATTAAAATTATGAATTGATAAGAAAAGTGATGCCATTATTACCTATATATATCCTTTGTTGTCCTGGTTTTCTACCTTTCAATGATAACACTGGTAATCAGCGTGAGGCATTGTACCTGAATTTCTGCCTGCATCAATGACACACTAGAAATACTACACGTATGACTGGGCTCTTGTCTGCTTGATATCAGCTCATGTCTCTGTCTCCTGGTCCCTCTTTTCCTCTCTTCAATTGTAAAAGCTACAGTTTTCAGGTGAATCTGTCAAACAGTGCTGTGTGTTTCTAAAGTGCTGTATGAAAGGGTCCCTTTTTCACTTGGCTTGAAATCTTTCAGTTAACATGCGGCCTCTCTTAGAAATATCAGTTCATGGTCCTACTTTAAAAAGTCAGAATCCTTTGTATAGATAGTACATATGGTTAAATATTATTTCAGTATATTGAGGTAATAAAAAAAACTATACATGTAAATTAAGCCAGTAAGAGTTTGATTTAAACCAAATTTGTTTTTTGCTTGAACCATATTTCTATTTGTCGCTCATGTCTATATATTTTAACAGAAATTTTGTTACTTATACATTTTATAAAAGAAGTTAAGATGACTGAAAGGAAGGCTACAGACCTGAAATCTTTTCAGAAGACAGAACATGTTTTCAGTTGTCTGATAATATAACTACAAAGTATATATCAGAGTTAACAATTGAAATGTCTAGCTATATCCTGGGTGTGGTCTCCACTGCTCCATCCCAGACCACTATTTCTTCAGCGACTTTCAGGTAAAACCTGGGAACTTGCTACCCAGTTTCTTTTTTTTTTTTCCATTTCTAAATTTAAGGGTACTGAAATGTCATTGGAGAAAAGACATGAGCAACTCAATCCTGCTATGATGGACTCATCTTCAACTAGCAGCCCAAGTCTTATCTCTTGCTTGATGGCTTAATTTTCATTAACTCATCTGCAAGCCATAAACATTTAAGGCAGACCTTAGCAACTCTAAGAGACAGTTTAGATAGCAAAGAGGCTATTTTATAAATGGTCGGATTTGAGGTACTTGGTTTCTTTTCTTACCCTACCCCTATCATTGCCCTGTGCGCTTATTAAGCTGATTTTGAGGTAAATGTATGCTTCTGATGCATTTGACTGTCTTTTTCCTGTTTCTAAAACTTCTAAATACATCTCCAATTGAGTAGCTTTCTAAACTGGTCTAATTTCACCTACTATTAGAGTTGGCATTTTTAAAAATTTCATAGCAAGCACTTCTAAAATTGGGTTTGTGGTATTTAGTCCCAATTTCAAATATCCTATCCAATTGTCACATTATGTGTCTCATTTTTCTAATGTATATCCCTCGCCAATGGTATAAACCCAAAGGTACAACATTAGTAGAAGGGTAATTCTGTTTTCAGTAATCCCACACAGTAGAGCTACAGAGTAAGTACTGCGGATTTATATGGCAGTACAGTCATTTTTGCTTAGTCTTGAACTGCCAGAAGGGAGAGTGGAGAAAGGAAATTATTTTTCACCATTTTACTCTAAGCTAGGTGATAGAGGCATTTTAATGGTGGAGCAGAGACACAAAAACTGTCTTGGTATTTATATAAGTTATGCTAAGTGCATAATTATAATTTTATAAGTTAATAAACATACTCTGAAGAGCAATATTTTTATAGCTTGATAAACAAGTAGTTTAAAATGAAGTATGAATATAAGTAGAGAAAACCAGTAGATTTACAACTTACTTTCATAAGTTATACCTAACATGACCCATGAAGCCATATTATTGAAGTGCAAAAGTTGCTCAAGAACAAAGTTATTCTCTTTCTCATCTCGAATACTCAGAATATGTGACTTGGGATCTGTGAAATAAAAGTAGTCAATAATTTTAATAATGACTTATTTATATTTTTGTTTGATAGATTTAGAAATTTTTATTTTCCAGTTTAATGTACTCAAGAACTTAAGCAATAGTAAAAAATAAGGAAAACATGTAAACTAAAATTACCTTTTTGTACTGAAATGCATAGGGTTAAAAAGTTTTCAAATATTTTGAAGTTAAATTGGTTTTATAGAAGAGTGGAAGACTAGTAGGTAAATGGAGAATTTAAAACATTGATTTACTTCACTTTTCCCCATTTAAAGCTTATTTTGAGTTGGTACAAATCCATCTATATTAATGATAGATTGTCAAAGACTGTAATAAATAGAACCCCGTGGGTGGTCTGTAAGATCTTTTTCCTTAGTGATCACTCTTATATTAGAGTTTAAAAAGTTTAATATTTCCTAATGTGTGTTCCTCAGGAAATTAACAGAAGTTCCTGTTCAAAAAAACGGCTTAGTTAGTGGACAAAAAATGCAAACATTGGTTAAACAGAGTTAAATTAGCTCCTTTATGCTGGTATTTGTTAAAGTATGTGCTAATGTCCATTTGATAATGTCTAACAAAGTGATGTGTAGTGTTTCTCAACCTTGTTCTTTTTCTAAGGATCCTTTTTTGTAGAGTATCTCTCAAGACAAGTGTTCTTCAGAGTGTATTTTGGGCAATAATGGTTTGGTATTTTCCATAGGAACTTTCCACAAAGTTTATAGGTCCATTAATACTTTGTTGTTGATAAGGTAGAACTTAGAAGATGAATATTTTTGAGATCTAATTGCTAGTGCTATTTAGAAATATTTATAAAACACTCAGGTGAGATATGTTTTTTAATGACATATGTAATATAAATGACCATGTAATATACTTACTCAGTTTCTGGCATTTAGAATGAACTTCATCTTGTGTTGGTACCACATATCTATTCTTTGCTATCATGAAATTGTAGCAACAGTTCTGAAATGGTATCCACGGAGTATTCAGAACAGGAGATGGACACTGAACACTGTTAACTGGTTTGACCTCTTTCTCAGTTTCATCTAGGAAAAGAATTAATGGTAAGACTGTAAATTTCACATATAAATGTTAAATCCTGTTCATAATAATTAGATTTGATTTGTAGGAAATATTCAGGAAGCCAAGAAATAATAGCCTGGTGATGCTTGTTCTGTTTATACTGAAGTGTAATGTGATGTCCTAACTGGGTAACTTTCCTTCTGTGGGAAGGAAATTATTTAACATAATTTTCTTTGCCATGCTGTGGAGTGACTAGGAGAATGTAAAAAAAGAGGTGCTATTAGCTAAAATGAAGATACTGTCTTCCTGCATCAACAAACTTTAAATACAAGGGGCCATCTCAGAATGCTACAAACCTATTGATAATAGTCACCTAACTATAACTTTGAAAATTCATCTTCAAGTTTCTGGTTACCTATATCTTCTCTAATTTTAAAGGAAAATTTTAATGAAATACTTGATGTTCTAGATAAGCTATTGCGTTAACCAAAGCAAACAAGTAGTTCAAAATCTGACATTTAGAAAATCTGAATATGCCCCCCCCCATTTTATAAAAAGACCCTACATTCAAGAAGAGGTCAATAAAGATATGCTCTACTCCAAGCCAAGCAAACTGATTTATTATGTAGTAGAAGCCATTCAACATCTCTCCTTGCTCAGGACAACTCCCCTTGTCTCTGAAGAGTGTCTTCTTTCTAATACAAACCCACATATGTGGGCTCCTGGCAATTGTAAAACCACTAAAGATTGCATATGTGACTCAAGCTGAGTCCATCAGATTCTAATAATTTGAAAAGTGGAATTCAGAGGTCATCAGTTCTTGTCCAGTTATGGCTATAATTAAAAGCCGCAAAACCACCATGTTTTACCATGTGCAAAGAGAAGAAGAAAGTATATAAACAGGAGAGGGCAGATGCACAGACAGAAACAGAAAGGACAGATGGAAGGCACTATCTCTGGGTCCCTGGTTTCCATCAAGTTTCTGATTCCCATTCCTCATGAGGCTCCACTGTATCCCCATAGCTGAGGATCTAAATTTTCCTTTTGGCTTAAACTAGCTTGAGCTGGTAACTATTACTCGCAACCAAATAAATCTTAACAGTGACTCATAAGAGAAATGTTAGTTGTCAATGAGAAGAATTATAAAAGAATTCCCACAAGTATAAGATTTCTATGAGACTATAAACACAAAATAAATACAATGAAGCTAACGGAGACTTAAAACTAAAATGTCAATTACCATTGTCAGCTGACAAAAATGAAGCTAAAACATGTCTGAAATTAATGGCAAAGTATTTAATATATAATAATTCTACTTGAATACAAATTTTCACATGTTCATAATCATGTAAAAGTACATGATTATAGTTTCTTTACAATTTCAAAACCAGATTTTACAAAATCACTCCCCCAAAATCTGCTACTCATGAGACTGTACTAATTTAGGAATTAAAATATTTGAAATTATGTACTTCCTGGATAGTAGCAAATAGCACCCAGTTGATTATGATTGCAGTCAGATGTTTTCCAGAATCCATCAGTGTCTAATATTACACAGTCTTCGAGTTGCTCATTATTTTCAGCCCAGCGACTAAACTGAAGATGTTTCCCATCTGACCAACCAAAGTTGAGTTCATCCTGTCAGAAGCAGAAATACATTTCAAGTGGCAATACTTCATCTTGTCCCTTTTGTGTTATTTTGACCCTCACGGTCAATGTAATGACTTTAAATTCTATTTTACATGTAACATGCACTTCCAAAACACTCTGTGCCAGGCCCTGTTCTAAGTGCTTTATAAGTGTTGAATTATTTAATCCTCATAACAACTCTATGAGACAGGTACTGTTATTATGTCCATGTCACAGATGAGGACACTGAGAGACGTGATGTGTACCAGTCACCCAGAATATATACTGCAGCACTGGGACTCTAATCCAGGTCATCAGGCCCTGGAGTCCATGGTCCAAACCATTATGCGATGCCGTCTCATGTGATTGGAACAACTGGTCGCTGGAAATCTAGAAAGCTAAAATGGAGTGAGGACCACTTAAGCACTCACTGAGCCAGAGACAACACGTAGTGGTGGAAAGAACAGGGACTTCAGAGCTCAGAATACCTAGTTTTGAGCTCTGGTTTGCTCATTTTTTAGTATTTGACTGTGAGTTTACCTCGCCAGGTTTCCATCCTCTCATTTATTAAATGGATGTGACATTTACCCTTATTACCTCATGGGGAAATGTGTAAAACACGTGACTCTGTGGCTTGCTGGTACACAAGAAGAACTGCATAAATAGCTCTTCCTCCTAACTCCTCAGGCCCTGTGGCTGGTTTTGCATTTGTCTTTGGAGAGGCACTTCCTCATTCACTATATTCTATTATGCACCAGAAGTCTGTGAATCTCTTATCTTTACCTCCTGACAAGGTCCTGGCCACCCACCTATCTTGAGAGAGGCTTTACAGAATAGGTATAAAGGTCCAGAGGATGGACTGCGGGGTACAGGCCTGTCTGGGCTCCCCCATGAGGTCACCAGAGCACCAGGCATTATATGGTGACCCACTGAATTAAGCTTTCTTGAGGCCCAAGGCAGTTTTGCATCACTGGTTTATTTGGAATACTGGGGGAAGACCACACACAGTCTCCCTAGCGAACCATAACTAGCATTCATGGCTAGCCTCAGAGCTACCAGCTGTTCCGTTTTCAGCTGTTCGCCACCAGAGTTTCAGCTGTAACCTTGCCAACAGTTAAGCCCAAGCCACATGGCCTCCAGTGGGCCGCTACGCCCCATTACCCTGATTCCTTCCTCTTTGCTGCACTCCCAAACAACCTAGCTTCTATTCCTTGTAGATAAGTCACCACATCTTTTATCTCTTTACTGAATACTAAATCTCTTCATCAAGACTGTAAACATCTCTTTACTAAATGCTTGACCTTAACTGACCTTAATTAAAACCTGTCTTTCCCAAAGGAATAATCTCCTCTCAGCATTCACAAGGGAAGCCTGTCTGTTTTTCCATTCTCAGACACCATAGGGCTAGGAGGATGGGGTAGTTGTATCTTTATCTCCTTCAGTCATTTCCTTTGAGGTTTATGTCCTTCTTATCAGAGTCCTTGTCTCTCTTTACCATTCACCGAGGTCTTGGCCCCCATGCTCCTCCCTGACATTAACTAAGGAGGTGCCCCGTGTCTCACTCTCTCCTCCTGGTCCCACCATTGACTTAGTGATGTCTGTGTTCATGAGGATGACTTAGCCAGTTCCAAAGCCTTCTTGACTTCCTCTTTTTCTATGTACTTTCACTCTGTGCACTTCCCTGTCACAGCCACACTCTAGACTTTACATAACCCAGAAATGCATGACAGACACTGTAAACATGCCTTGGTGAATTCAGGCCAACATCATTTCCTGCATGAATTTCTGCAAAAAATTCACATCTCTAATCATTAATCCGGTGTAATTTTTGTTAAGTAAAAATCTGATATTGTTACTAGTAGATTTAAAATCTTTCAATGCCTTCCCACTGCTTTCAATGAAAAGTTTTATTTATTTATACCCTGTCATGTTCCAAAGATTTAAGGCAGCTTATAAAGATACATAATAAATGACAGCTAAATAAAATGTTAAAGAGTGAAAGGAGAAAGAGAAACATAGGTGAAGATTGAAAACAAGATAAAACAAGATAAAAAACAAAATTAAAACCCTTAAGTGGGAAAAAAGTTATAAAAAAATATGGTCTCAGTTGTCTTAAAAACAAATATGTGTACATACAGAAATAACTTGAAGGATATATACCATGAAACCATATTTATTGCTAGGTACTGGGATTACAAAGTATTACTAAGTATCAAATTATTACATAGGAGGCCTAGAAAAGAGGCAAAAATGGCCTACAATTCTCAGAGGAATACTACTGCAGTACTAAAAAAAAATTCTTATTGATTATAGCCAAAGGCTTCTTTATCATAAAGGCTCCTGTTTGTGCTACATGTTTATATATAGTGTTGGGAATTAATAGGAGACTAGTATTCGTCACTGGGCTATGAGATGAGTGAGAGAGGGGTACCTAGGACATCTATCCAGGGTCAGGTCTTGAAATGTAGTGAAACACTATTCTATTCCCTTTTAGAGTGCCTTAATTTCACTCTGTTTATTCTGAAAAAGACAAAAAGGTCTCTTCAACATCATCCACAGAGCTGCCACACACCCACCCCACCTAACTCTTTAATTCTTCCCTTTCTCTCTTCATTTCATTGGCTAAGAAGAACCGTCAGCTCCTGATTCCAGATCAGTCTTGTATTAGAATAAATTAAGTGCTCAGCTACATAAGTCTAGTAGAATTTTTTCATAGCCTAAACAATAAAGCACCAGATCCTTCAACAATGGAAAGATGATTGTCACTAAAAACTAATACTTCATGAAATTCATTCACTGGAGTAAGATTTTACAGTCTTCTGTTTCTTTTAGTCTGATATGTGAGATGCTGTGTGCAATAAAAAAGGTCAGACCTGGCACTTCAGACTGAAGACTTACATCTTTTTTTTCTATAGTGGGAAACTTGCCTAATTCTTTTTTTTTTAATTAAAGTATCATTGGTATATACTCTTACGAAGGTTTCACATAAACAACATTGTGGTTTCAACATTCACCCTTATTATCAAGTCCTCCCCCCTCCATTGCCGTCATTGTCTACCAGCGTAGTAAGATGCTATAGAGTCATTACTTGTGAAGACTTACATCTTGACTGGAGAGTCCGATCCACAGAGCAGAGTTATGAAGGACCGCCTGCACAGTCAGGAACGCCTGCTGGTAAGGGTCTGTGATGCTCACCAGCTGCATGTTATTTTCCTGACATTCCCTTAGCGCATCGGACCAAGTCAGAGTCTTCAGGATTATTCTGTACAGATTATTTAGATACTTTACAGTTTCTGCAGTATTCTTCAAGGTCTGTGTGCCTTCAATTTCTGTGTGTAAAAGAAAAAAAAACCCACGAAAACAACTCATTCTGCAAGTCACGGGACATACTGTCAAATTTCTCCCCATACTAATGTACTTCAAATATTACTTATCTACTCATTTATTTTAGATTTTGAGTGGGGGGACTAGA
Organism: Smutsia gigantea; assembly: GCA_032199065.1. NCBI lineage: Eukaryota > Metazoa > Chordata > Mammalia > Pholidota > Manidae > Smutsia > Smutsia gigantea. Next base: position 29,801 of record JAVSCE010019530.1, read on the forward strand.
TACATCTGCTGTATACCTTCATAAAAATGTGTGAGCCACAGCATTTGTTTTCTAAAATTAGAACAAAATTCTGTTTTAGTTGATCTGATTTAGGAAGGATAAAAGCTCTAATAAGAGAAGTCTGAAATAAGACTATGGGTTCAGCTTGTTGTTAAACATTTCCTTTCTTTGAACTGCTTGAACAACAGAAGGCATTAGGTGTTCCCTTACAAAGTTCTCATCTTGGAGAGCTCCCAGGGAAACACACCAAACTACCCACAAGAGGATGTGCTTGAATTATTGCTCTCCAGTACTTCTCTGAATAAGGCAGCTACTCAAAAGTATGAGACAAATAAGCAAAGATAAATTTAACAAAAAGTTCTTCAGAAGTACATGAATTATCTAATTGAGGTTTTCATTGCATGACAAAGTTTTTGTTTTTAAATCATTTGTTGAGAATTTATTGTGATCAATGAAAGCAATTTAACACCTTTAAAAATATCTTTTTGAAAATATGGATGATTCTTATATTTAAGTACATATTTTTATTTGGATAGAAGGCACAGACAGTGATCCATTTATAATGTCTCACATCATTTTAACTACTGAATTTATACTGGATTCAGATAAAGTCATTAAGTTGTTTCTCCTCCTTTCCCCATGACAGAAAGTAAAATCTGAAAAATGCCAGAATAAAAAGAAAAACAAAATTCAACCATAGCCTATTATAATTAGACAACTTCTATTAACAAATTACATCTGATACTTAATTTTGGTATTTAAGTAATGATACTTGAAAAAAATCACATCCTATTTGAGATAATATGATTCACTGAGCCAATATGGATATAGCCATGATGAAATTTTAGAGAAGCTGTATGATTATAAATTAACTCATTTATAAGAATGTTGTGAAAAAGTACTGTACATATCTAACAGCATTAACTACCACAGTGATCTAGATAATAATGTATACCTGCATACTTCTGACAGAGAGACACAGTGTGGCGATCACTGCAGGAGGTAAAATTCCATGTCCCAGTAAAAGGTGACGTTTGGAGGTTGAGTATGAGAGCACAGTGGTAGTGGGACTCTTCATCAAAAAACTAAACAAAAAGGCAAATATGTATAAGAAATTATGAAACCCTCAGTCTGAAGACCTTAACAAAAGAACTTTATATTCCAAATTGGATTTTTCCTCCTGTAAAAAATTCCACTAAGGAACTGACCATGAAATTGCTAAGGAAATCCTGATAAATTTCCAAAGCATGGGAAGAGGGCAATTAACTTTAAAAATTATAAAACAAAGTAGTACAATATTTATAAATGTATCTTCAAAACAGATAAAGAGAAATAGTTAGAAGATGAAAACATAATTATATAACTCTGCTATCACTCTTGACATCTCAAGGAGGCAAAAACATAATGACTATTAATTCAAATTATTAGATTTTTATAAACTTTTTACAATGAAAACTGTACCACACAACAGATAGCTCACCTTAAAGCTTTAATCCTATACTAGTCACCACAAAAATTTCCATAAATAAATGTATCTAACTTTCATTTCTCTTACCACAAATCAGTAATACTAGACGTGAAACTTTATTCAAAGTATATTGTCCCTTTACTTTTCTGTACTTATAAGCATATCACACTAGGAAAAATAAGAAAAGTAAGCTTATCCCAGGAGCTAAAGTTTAAAAAAAAAATCAACACAACCTACTCAATAAACATTGAACCAAAAATGAAATAAAATAATTACAGGAAAGGATAACATGAGGAATATTACAAGGGATATGAATAAACTTTATGAGGAGACAAGCACATATTATTAAATGTGTTCTATATTTTTTAAAGGAAAGATGAGCAAAGAATTCAATATAGAAAGTGAACAAGAATATAACTTGAAAGATAGAAAAATGTAGTAGTATTTGTAAATATATTGCAAGCAATACCAAGTATAGGGTGAAGAAGAGGAAAGAGAAAACCATTAACATACACCAGTTTTTGTAAAACTATACATAAGAAAAAAATAAAAACAATCAAAATAAGATAGGGATATTTAAAAAAATAATAGCATACACAACTTTATTCTACTATATTTGAAAATTTAAATGAAACAGACAACCTTCTTGAAAAATACAAATGAGCACAATTGTTAAAAGATTTTGAAACACAAAGATGTACCAGTAACTTAAGAGGAAACTGAAAATTAATAACAACTCATTTTTCAAACCATGTGTCAGGTACAGCGCTAAAAGCTTTCAATGAATTCTTTTTAAAAATAATTTATTTTGGTATCATTAATCTACAATTACATGTGCAAAATTATGGTTATTAAACTACCCCCTTCATCAGGTCCCCCCCACCAACCCCATTATAGTCACTGTCCTTCAGCGTAGTGAGATGCTATAGAATCACTACTTGTCTTCTCTGAGTTGTACAGCCCTCCCCGTGCCCCCCCCCAACATTACATCTGCTAATCATAATGCCCCTTTTTCCCCCTTGTCCCTCCCTTCCCACCCATCCTCCCCAGTCCCTTTCCCTTTGGTAACTATTAGTCCGTTCTTGGGTTCTGTGAATCTGCTCTTTGTTTTGTTCCTTCAGTTTTTTCTTTGTTCTTATACTCCACATATGAGTAAATCATTTGGTACTTGTCTTTTTCCACCTGGCTTATTTCACTGAGCATAATACCCTCTGGCTCATCCATGTTGTTACCAAATGGTAAGATTGTTTTTCTTCTTATGGCTGAATGTTGTTTTCCGTGTTATTATTATCATTCATCTACTGATGGACACTTAGGTTGCTTCCATTTCTTGGCTATTGTAAATAGTGCTGCAATAAACATAGGGGTGCATCTGTCTTTTTTCAAACTGGGCTGCTGCATTCTTAGGGTAAATTCCTAGGAGGGGGATTCCTGGTTATGGTATTTCTATTTTGAGTTTTTTGAGGAACCTCCATACTGCTTTCCACAACCGTTGAACTAATTTGCATTACCACCAGCAGTGTAGGAGCGTTCTGTTTTCTCCACATCCTCGCCAACATTTGTTGTTGTTTGTGTTTTGGATGTTGGCCATCCTCACTGGTGTGAAGTGATATCTCATTGTGGTTTTAATCTGCATTTCTTTGATGATTAATGATGTGGAGCATCTTTTCATATGCCTGTTGGCCATCTGAATTTCTTCTTTGGAGAAGTGTCTATTCATGTCCTCTGCCCATTTCTTAATTGGATTATTTGCTTTTTGTTTGTTGAGGTGCGTGAGTTCTCTATATATTTTGGTTGTCAACCACTTATCAGATACGTCATTAATGAATATATTCTCCCATACTGTAGGATCTCTTTTTGTTCTACTGATGGTGTCCTTTGCTGTACAGAAGCTTTTCAGCTTGATATAGTCCCACTTGCTTGTTTTTGCTTTTGTTTCCCCTGCCCAGGGAGATATGTTCATGAAGAAGTCGCTCATGTTTATGTCCAAGAGATTTTTGCCTATGTTTTTTTCTAAGCGTTTTATGGTTTCATGACTTACATTCAGGTCTTTGATCCACCTTGAGTTTACCTTTGTGTATGGGGTTAGACAGTAGTCCAGTTTCATTCTGCTTTTAATGAATTCTTATGTAATCCTCACATTGTGTTGTAGCTACAATGGTATCAGAGTTCGCAGATGAAAAATTGGGGCTTAAAAGAAGTTAAGTGAACTTCCAAAGGCATATTAAATGGGTGAATGGAATTCAAACCCAAACAATGTGATTCCAGAGTTTAGTTAGGCCCTCAGTTACTGCATCAAATCTCTTTTTATGAAAGAATAAGTTATGAAAAGAGTTCTAACATCACATGTTTCTGTAGGTAGTTCCTCAGTCTTTCAGGGAAATATATCTCTAAGCTGAATCATAATTTCAAAACACAAAGGCAGAAAGCTCCCTAGTTCATCTTATGAAGCTCACATAATTGAAAAAAAAATCTGACAATGTAGCATGAAAAATCATATCTATGAACAGAGATGAAAACATTCACTCCCAAATAAAATTCTGACAAATCCAACTCAATGGAATAGTAAAATAATAATCTATTCTGAGTAAGTAGATTTTATAAGAAGATAAAGATGGTTTAGTGTCTTACACACATATGAATGTATTATACCCATATCATTATTACACATTATTAAATGTATTATACACATATCAGTGGATTTAATGGGAAAAATTATATGCCAATTTCAATAGAGGCTGGAATCAAGTTTTAGAAAATCCACTACTTTTTCCTAAACAAAAATCTAAAATAAGCTAGTTATAGAAAACAATGTATCTAAACAAAGAGTCAGCATCATATATAACAATGAAAGGCTGCAGACAGTCCCATTAAAGTCCAGATTAAGTCTAGGATGGTGGGTATTACTCCTGGTCTTTAACACGGTTCTGGAAGTCCTACTGTATGTAGTGAAGCATGAATAAAAAACAAAATATCATGTGCATAAGCTGTAAGTGTTGCTTCCTGAAACTTTTGTTTCAATTTAATATTATGTCTACGTGTGGAATAATGATTTAAATGTATTTTTTATTATGGGTCATTGTTGAAAGTTTAAAAGCTACTAGCCTAAGTATAAGTGGGGGATCAGGGTTGATATTTTTCTTGACTCTCCTATAACTTCCAAATTTTCTACAGTAACCAAGCATTATTTTGATATTTACTTTGTACATAATCATGATTATGATTTTTTGTACATAACTCGTGATTCAGAGTTCCTTGGCCACCATCCTCAACTTTTACCATGTTACACTGTACAGGGAACATCAGCTGATTATTGTCTAGGACATATTTTTGGAATTCAACTTTAATTTCTTAATCTCTGTCCTTTGTGCAGAAGGTAGTTTGTATCCTTATACCTAGGGATATATAGGGAGGGCAGGAGCAGCAGCGGGCATCACGGTACATGGTAATTATTGTTAATATAATGCCATCTTCCCTCCTATAGCTTCTTTACATTTAGCTCTTAGAGAAAAAGCTCAATAATGACCAGTTTTGTACTTTTGCCTCAGGAGACAGTCCCAAATCCCAAAATGTTAAGTAAAGCATTTATATTTGCTTCTATTTCAACTCACTACTTGATGGTTTTATGTGATTGTGAAGTAAGGGTCATGGAATCTGATGCCACTGTGAAAGCAAGGGCATCCACCCGAGAGCTGGGGGAGCTCCTACTGCTGTTCTTTTTGTTCTTCTTACAGTACTATTAAGATATAATTCATAGGTGATACAATCCACCTATTCAAAGCATACATTCCATAGTTCTTATTATATCGCAGAGTTGTGCAACCATCTCCCAATCAATTTTAGGACATTTTTACTACCCCCAAAAGAAATCTCACACACTTTAGCCATCACCCCCAATCCTTCCATCTTCCTTAGTCTCTGGCAACCATAAATCCACTTTTTATCTTCATGGATGTGCCTATTCTGGACATTCCTACAAATGGACTCTAAAATAGGCCCTTGTTCTTAATCCAATAATTTATGGAAGACTTGGGTATTTCACAGAGCTATATAGATTATTGAGTCAAAAACCTTACATTTGTTGGTATTCTTGGTCTCCAGCCAACCACCAGTGGGTGAAAGTTACTATATGTGAGCTCTTTGTTATCTGTCCATTTGTTTATCCTTTCATAGGCAGTCCAGCGCAAACCAATCCACAAAGTCGCTTCCATATCGGGAAGCAAGGATGTAATAAAGTCTGTCAGAAAGAGATTTTTTTTAAAAAGCATTTGACATATTCAATTTAAGAGTATATTAAAAATGTCAGTGAATACTTTTTGCTTATCTAACTAGCAAGATAGTGTTTTACCTACTTCATAAAAAAGTAGTTTAATAAGGTTTTTATATGTTAATTCCCCACAGCCTCCCAAAACTAACCCCCAGAGCAGAGTAAAAGATGTTTCAAAAACAATTCTGCTACCTTGTTCTCTCTGGCTCAGCACTGAAGGAAGGGTGCCGCCATAGCTGTGACAAGTATCACTCGCTTGAGAAAATGTGAGAGTCTTGGGTTTGATCTTTAGAAAACACTGTAAACAAAAAACATATATAAGGCATAGAATTCCAAGCATGGGAAAGCTCACTTAGGAAGTAAATGCTCATCTTTTAGATGGTTGCTAATTTTCAGGCTGTGAGGTACAGAAATTTATGAAGTAGAACTGTAAGAATGCACATCTACGTTCTCAGTTGAAACAACTGAAAAGTGATCTCCAAACTATTGTCTTTAAAAATCTCACATTTGTTGGGTCCTATGTGCTAAACAGTTTGCATTATATTATCTCATTAATTTCTCACAACAAATGGAGAAACTGAGGGAAGTTAAATGACTTTTCCAGTAAGTGAAATAGCCATTCAGTGGTCTGGTCATCATTTAGATTCTGTTCCACCTGATTTCAAGGTCTGCACTCTTGTTACCTACTTATATTTTTTAAAAATTCCACGTTTTAAAAGAAACTAGCCCTCTTTCTGTTGGCAGGATATTTTAATTCAACTTCACATCAATTATGTAAATAAATTTAGTATCACTACCTTAGCAGAAAAAAAAGGTCCTAATCTTAAAAAGTTAAAATATATCCCTAATATTTTAACTTTAAAATGCTTTCAGCCATCAGACACATGCTTGCCTTTTCCTTTTTGATATTATGATCATATTAATATGGAGTAGTATGTCCCAAATTGTGTTCCTTGAAACATTCTACAAAATGTGTTCTTTTTTCAGCCTCCATACAAACTGGAGTGACCAATGAGATAGAAGTCATTGGGTGGCTTCTAGAAAAGACTCTAGATGCAACACCTTAGAAGCCTTATGCTAAGAATGGTGGATCAGAAAGACAAAAGAGTCTGGTTTTGAAGACTTCTTGGAGCTTCCATACCAAGACAAGCCTGCTTATCTTCAAACTTCTTTTATGTGAGTGAGAGAAAAAGTGTTCCAATATACTGTAGCAATCTCACTCTTTAGCAGCCAAATGCATTTCCTAAGAGTATCTATACCAATATGGACTATGCATCTCAAAGATGCAAGCATGGAATGCAGCATTTCCCAAACCTAGGCAAGACCTATGACTAACATTTTGTTAGCATGTGTGTAGTTCCCAAAAAGTAGTTTGGGAAATACTGGTTTAATTTGATTGGCAGATGCTGCTTGGATGTTTTCCTTAAAGGAGAAAATTTATAAGCCAGAAATTAAGTCAGTTTCCTACATGCCATAGAGACAGTCCTGACTCTTTAATGCATCACTCTTTTTGACATATCAACTTCAGTAATTTAAGTTTTAGTAGCAAGAGAGGGAACACAGTACTTTGAAAGACCTGTAGGCATGATTAACTTGAGAGTTAACTTGCAATGTAGAGGATCAGGTGAGATACTGAAATATGCAGAGGATGTCTTAGTGAAGTTATTATTTGATGGGTGCACACTCTGCCATAGTCCGTACAACCATCATGAAAGCAATTATCACTTCCACAATGTAGCAATTCTCTTTTTACCTTATTCTGAAAAGTAATCCAGTCCCCAGAGCACTGTATTTTAGCTGCAGAATCTGGACTATACTTCTCTAATGAAGACACATTATATTTTTCACAGATGAAGGGCAACTTGGTTTTACAGTCTGCTGGTTTATTTAAGTCTGAGAAATGAAAAGCAGGATTACTGTGGTGAGAGTTTTCCATTCAGCACATTTTAAAAACAATCCAGTAGTAAGAAAGTCTCCTTATATTAATTTTTTCCATATGGTTAAAATATATTCCTTTTCTTCTCTAGCCATTTTTGTCTTCTATTATTATTCATGTAAGTAGGTCATAGCATACCAATATTGTCTATTAAGTGCACGTGTGTGATATAATGACCACAGTTCCTGAAGGCAGGAAATAGGGAGTTGAAACAGAAGGCTAATGGTGGGGAAAGGGACCTCAACTATTTTAGAACTGCTACCTATTTAGCTTTGAAATTTTTTCGATATGCTTATCAGTTATGAAAGCGGTAATTTTATTTGTAAAGAACCACTTTAAGATAAAGGAAGTCAAAATATTCACAGTGAACAGTACCTTTATTTGCATTTGGAATTTGAGCTATTATCATTAGCAATAAATTAGAATAGGATGAAGTAATCAAAACATAAAAGGAAAACAAGATTAAGCTAGTAACTGAACCTGAAGTTCACATATTACATAATCAGCATTAAAGGATTGGGAATTAACTTACCACTAAACCAAGTCTTGGCAGACATATACAAGCATTCCTCTTCAAATGTTATAGGAAAGTGAAGCCATGAGTACCGTGAACTGAAAGAAAATGGGATTTGACAACTCATAATGTGGTTACATGTTCCATTTTGTTTTTTACTGCAATTTTAACCCTAAATTTAATGTTACACCATTAAAAAATTTTTTTATTTTGCTATTATTAATATACAATTACATGAGCAACATTATGGTTACTAGACTCCCCCTATTATCAAGTCCCCACCACATACCCCATTGCAGTCACTGTCCATCAGCATAGTAGGATGTTATAGAATCACTACTTGTCTTCTCTGTGTTATACTGCCTTCCCCTATCCCCCAACCCCACCCCCAGCCCCGCTATATTATGTGTGTTAATTGTAATAGCCCTTTTCCCCCTTATCCCTCCCTTCCCACCCATTTTCCCCAGTCCCTTTCCCTTTGGTAACTGTTAGTCCATTCTTGGGTTCTGTGAGTCTGCTGCTGTTTTGTTCCTTCAGTTTTTGCTTTTTTCTTATACTCCACAGATGACTGAAATCATTTGGTACTTGTCTTTTTCCACCTGGCTTATTTCACTGAGCATAATACCCTCTAGCTCCATCCATGTTGTTGCAAATGGTAGGATTTGTTTTCTTCTTATGGCTGAATAATAATCCATTGTGTATATATACCACATCTTCCTTATACATTCATCTACTGATGGACACATAGGTTGCTTCCATTTCTTGGCTATTGTAAATAGTGCTGTGATAAACATAGGGGTGCATATGTCTTTTTCAAACTGGGCTGCTGCATTTTTAGGGTAAATTCCTAGGAGTGGGATTCCTGGGTCAAATGGTATTTCTGTTTTTAGTTTTTTGAGGAACCTCCATACTGCTTTCCACAATGGTTGTACTAATTTACATTCCCACCAGCAGAGTAGGAGGGTTCCCCTTTCTCCACATCATCACCAACATTTGTTGTTGTTTGTGTTTTGGATGTTGGCCATCATTACTGGTGTGAGGTGATATCTCATTGTGGTTTTAATTTACATTTCTCTGATGACCAGTGATGTGGAGCATCTTTTCATGAGCCTGTTGGCCACCTGAATTTCTTCTTTGGAGAAGTGTCTGTTCAGCTCCTCTGCCCATTTTTTAATTGGCTTATTTGCTTTTTGTTTGTTGAGGTGCATGAGCTCTTTACATAATTTGGATCTCAACCCCTTATCGGATATGTCATTTATGAATATATTCTCCCATACTGTAGGATGTCTTTTTGTTCTACTGATGGTATCCTTTGCTGTACAGAAGCTTTTTAGTTTGATATAGTCCCACTTGTTCATTTTTGCTTTTGTTTCCCTTGCCTGGGGAGATATGTTCATGAAGAAGTTGCTCATGTTTATGTCCAAGAGATTTTTGTCTATATTTTTTTCTAAGAGTTTTATGGTTTCATGACTTACATTCAGATCTTTGATCCATTTTGAGTTTACTTTTGTGTATGGGGTTAGACAGTAATCCAGTTTCATTCTCTTACATGTAGCTGTCCAGTTTTGCCAACACCAGCTGTTGAAGAGGCTGTCATTTCCCCATTGTATATCCATGGCTCCTTTATTGTACACTAATTGACCATATATGCTTGGGTTTATATCTGGGCTCTCTATTCTGTTCCACTGGTCTATGGGGTCTGTTCTTGTGCCAGTACCAAATTGTCTTGATTACTGAAGCTTTGTAGAAGAGCTTGAAGTCAGGGAGCATAATCCCCCCTGCTTTATTCTCCCTTCTCAGGATTGCTTTGGCTATTCGGAGTCTTTTGTGGTTCCATATGAATTTTAGAACTATTTGCTCTAGTTCATTGAAGAATGCTGTAGGTATTTTGATAGGGATTGCATTGAATCTGTAGATTGCTTTAGGCAGGATGGCCATTTTGACAATATAAATTCTTCCTAGCCAAGAGCATGGGATGAACTTCCATTTTTTAGTGTCCTCTTTAATTTCTCTTAAGAGTGTCTTGTAGTTTTCAGGGTATAGGTCTTTCACTTCCTTGGTTAGGTTTATTCCTAGGTTATTTTATTCGTTTGGATGTGATTATGAATGGAATTGTTTTCCTGATTTCTTTGCTGCTAGTTCATCATTAGTGTATAGGAATGCAACAGATTTCTGTGTATTAATTTTGTATCCTGCAACTTTGCTGAATTCAGATATTAGATCTAGTAGTTTTGGAGTGGATTCTTTAGGGATTTTTATGTACAATATCATGTCATCTACAAACAGGGACAGTTTGAGTTCTTCCTTGCCAATCTGGATGCCTTTTATTTCTTTGTGTAATCTGATTGCTGTGGCTAGGACCTCCAAAGCTATGTTGAATAAAAGAGGGGAGAGTGGGCATCCTTGTCTTGTTCCCGATCTTAAAGAAAAAGCTTTCAGCTTCTTGCTGTTAAGTATAATGTTTGCTGTGGGTTTGTCATATATGGCCTTTATTATGTTGAGGTACTTGCCCTCTATACCCATTTTGTTGAGAGTTTTTATCATGAGTGGATGTTGAATTTTGTCAAATGCTTTTAAAGCATCTATGGATATGATCATGTCATTTTTGTCCTTCTTTTTGTTGATGTAGTGGATGATGTTGATGGATTTTCGAATGTTGTACTGTCCTTGCATCCCTGGGATGAATCCCACTTGATCATGCTAATATTTTGTTGAGTATTTTTGCATCTATGTTCATCAGGGATATTGGTCTGTAATTTTCTTTTTTTGTGTTGTCTTTCCCTGGTTTTGGTATTAGAGTGATGTTGGCCTTGTGGAATGAGTTTGGGAGTATTCCCTCCTCTTCTACTTTTTGGAAAACTTTAATGAGAATGGGTATTATTAGGTCCTCACTAAATGTTTGATAAAATTCAGCAGTGAAACCATCTGGTCCAGCGGTTTGTTCTTAGGTAGTTTTTTGATTACCAATTCAATTTCTTTGCTGGTAATTGGTCTATTCAGATTTTCTGTTTCTTCCTGGGGCAACCTTGGAAGGGTGTCTTTTTCTAGAATGTTGTCCATTTCTTCTAGGTTATCCAGTTTGTTACCATATAATTTTTCATAGTATTTTCTCATAATTCTTTGTATTTCTGTGGTGTCCATAGTGATTTTTCCTTTCTCATTTCTGATTCTGTTTATGTGTGTAGACTCTCTTTTTTTCTCGATAAGTCCAGGTAGGGGTTTATCTATTTTCTTTATTTTCTCAAAGAACCAACTCCTGCTTTCATTGATTCTTTCTATTGTTTCATTCTTCTCAATTTTATTTATTTCTGCTTTAATCTTTATTATGTCCCTCCTTGTACTGACTTTGGGCCTCATTTGTTCTTCCTTTTCTAGTTTCATTAATTCTGAGTTTAGACTGTTCATTTGGGATTGTTCTTCTTTCCTGAGGTAGGCCTGTATTGCAATATATGTCCCTCTTAGCATGGCCTTTGCTGCATCCCACAGATTTTGTGGTGTTGAATTATTTTTGTCATTTGTCTCCATATATTGCTTGATTTCTGTTTTTATTTGGTCATTGATCCATTGATTATTTAAGAGCATGTTATTAAGCCTCCATATGTTTGTGGGCTTTTTCATTCTCTTTGTATAATTTATTTCTAGTTTCATACCTTTGTGATCTGACAATCTGGTTGGTACAATTTCAATCTTTCTGAATTTACTAAGATTCTTTTTGTGGCCTAATATATGATCAATTCTTGAAAATGTTCCATGTGCACTTGAGAATAATGTGTATCCTGTTGCTTTTGGATGGAGTGTTCTGTAGATGTCCGTTAGGTCCATCTGTTCTAATATGTTGTTCAGTGCCTCTCTGTTTACTTATTTTCTGTCTGGTTGATCTGTCCTTTGGAGTGAGTGGTGTGTTGAAGTCTCCTAAAATGAATGCATTGCATTCTATTTCCCCCTTTAATTCTGTTAGTATTTGTTTCACATATGTAGGTGCTACTGTGTTGGGTGCATAGATTTTTATAATAGTTATATCCTCTTGTTGGACTGACCCATGTATCATTATGTAATGTCCTTTTTGTCTCTTGTGACTTTCTTTGTTTTGAAGTCTATTTTGTCTGATACAAGTACTGCAACTCCTGCTTTTTTCTCACTATTAGTTGCATGAGATATCTTTTTCCATCCCTTTACTTTCAGTCTGTGTATGTCTTTGGGTTTGAAGTGAGTCTCTTGTAGGCAGCATATAATGGGTCTTGTTTTTTTATCCATTCAATAACTCCATGTCTTTTGATTGGTGCATTCATACCATTTACATTTAGGGTGATTATCGATAGGTATGTACTTATTGGCATTGCAGGCTTTAGATTCGTGGTTACCAAAGGTTCAAGAGCAATTCCCTTACTATCTAACAGTCTAATTTAACTTACTTCATATAGTATTACAAACACAACCTAAAGGTTCTTTTTTTTTTTCTCCTTTTTCTTCCTCCTCCATTCTTTGGATGTTATGAATCATATTCTGTACTCTTTGTCTTCCCTTGGGTGACATCTTTTTAGCCTTAGGAATACTTCCATCTATAGGAGTCCCTCCAAAATGCACTGTAGAGGTGGTTTGTGAGAGGTAAATTCTCTCAGCTTTTGCTTATCTGTAAATTGTTTAATCCCTCCTTCAAATTTAAATGATAACCTTGCCGGGTAAAGTATTCTTGGTTCAGGGCCCTTCTGCTTCATTGCATTAAATATATCATGCCACTCGTTCTGACCTGTAAGGTTTCTGTTGAGAAGTCTGATGATAGCCTGATGGGTTTTCCTTTGTATGTGATCTTTTTTCTCTCTCTATCTGCTTTTAAAAGTCTGTCTTTATCCTTGATCTTTGCCATTTTAATTATTATATGTCTTGATGTTGTCTTCCTTGGGTCCCTTGTGTTGGGAGATATGTGCATCTTGATGGCTTGAGAGACTATCTCCTTCCCCAGATTGGGGAAGTTTTCAGCAATTACCTCCTCAATGACACTTTCTATACCTTTCTCTCTCTCTTCTTCTGGTACCCCTGTAATGGGAATATTGTTGCATTCGGTTTGGTCACACAGTTCTCTCAATATTCTTTCATTCTTTGAGATCCTTTTTTCTTTCTGTGCCTCAGCTTCTTTGTATTCCTCTTCTCTAATTTCTATTCCATTTACTGTCTCTTCTACTACATCTAATCTGCTTTCAAATCCCTCCACAGTATTTTGAATTTCAGATATGGAATTTCTTAATGATTGAATCTCCAACTTAAATTCATTCCTGAGTTCTTGAATATTTTTCTGTACATCCATAAGCATGTTTATAATTTTTATTTTGAACTCTGTTTCAGGAAGATTGGTGAGTTCAGTTTCATTTGGCCCTCTTTCTGGGGTTTGTGTATAACATTATTTTATACCACTTTTTTCTTCATGCTGAAATGGAAAAGGACTCAGTTTCTCTAGTGTAGGCAGTTAATGGGTTAATATTCAAAACTAATTATAAATAGTAATCCATTCAGTAGAAAGGGAACTTGGGACTGTTTCTTTTAAATAACTTTACAAAGGCAGCCTCAGCGATGTCACATACTGATATATAATACGCCGATGTATTGGCTGCTCCGTAGTTCTCACCCACCACTTCTGCTCCTCACCAGATATCTGAAAAACAAATAAATAAATACATATTCTTACATATGCTAAGCTTTCCAGGAGAATTTTAATTTAAATGTTCTTTCTTACCATAACCACAAACCACTAACATTTACGTTAGTAAATTTAAAACCATTACATTACTTTAGTTTCTCTATTACACAAACCAGGTCCTTTCAGCAAAAAGGTAGTTTGAAAACTCTGTATGTTCACAGGCCCTATTTGCATACAGAAAATATGGTCACTATGATTATGGGCATACATCAGTTGGACACGCAATATCCTATTACAACTAATTATAAATTTAAAAATAGGTTACTTTTCCTCCAAAAAACTGTGTTGCAAAGTTAGTTATCAGTAGAAACAGAAACTCAAGTTGACCATCAAGTTAACTTTTAGTAAAAAACTGTGACAAGGAATTAGACTAATCTTTAGTTATCTATTGACACTCACAAATTGACATTTATAATTACTCTTGAATATTTCAAAACGTTAAGCAATTTTATTTCACCTTTTCAACATGAAACAAGAAATTTGGATGTTGGGCAAATTTTACGTGTGAGGAATATTTAACTTTTGTAGATTTTGGCGAGATTTTTGAAAATTTTTCAGTGGAATCATACAAAAGTAAGAAAAATATTTAAAAATAGATTCTTTTCAATTACATTGGCTATTTTGTTTTTGATGGCCTTCAGTCCTGCAAAAGATGTTAAAGTAGCCAGAGAGCTGTGATTGCTAGCACAATACAGGGCAGCTTCTTCATAGTTTAAGTGAAGATGAGCAACAAACCAATATTCACTCCCTTCTATTATGACTGGAGGTCCATGAGTTCCAGCGCGCTCTGAAGAAGAAGAAGATCAGAGTTATGACTGCAAACCAAATGGCACCCTCTATGCATGGATGAATGTGCAAAACTATTTACATACAGTAATCCATTTAGGTTATGGGCTCTCCCTGGCCAGGGCAGTGCTGCCTGGAAGGAACCAAGGATTCTCGAGCCATGAATGACTCTGCCATGAGTCCTGTACTCACAGAGGAGGACAAATCCAGCTTCACAGCCTCATCCCACACCAGCCCATCACCTTCCCTGCCAGCAGATACCTCATTGCACTTGAAGAAGGGCTACAGAAGAAGCTGGCATGCAGGTCTGAGCTTCAGTAGTTAAGTAAATACATTATTGAAAAGGTAAAAGCAGCTTTAGCTAAATTTCAATTTTCTTAACTCACCTGGATTGTACCAGTCTGGTGTCTTTGGAGTACTGCCTATAAAAGGAAGAAAGCAAGTGGCTTAAGTTTAGCATCCAATTACAGATTATAGCATACTGTAAGTAACTGCCTTTAATTAACTCAAGAGGCTTTTCGGTATGCTGAGGCTTGTCCATTTCTGGTGAAACCTTTTCCTTTCAGGTTACAATCACTTCAGTCTGAATTTTGGGGCCTGTGCTCAAACTGTTCAATGGCAATCACAAAGGCAGACCTGTCAAATATTAATAAAGTATTCTTAGCAGTTGTCCACCTTATATCATGGAAGTCACAAAGGAAGACTAGATGGATAAAATATAGCTAATAATTAGAAAGTACAAATAAGTAAATGAATATACTGTGTATATTACATAGAAGCACTAAGGAATAGGTGAGAAGACCACCATCAGTGCAGGATAAGGTGATTCGGGAACTACTTCTCCATCTAATGCAATATGAATAATGGCTCTGAAAACCTGGGTTGGTAGAGTTTATTGTCTCCCAGGGTACCCTTGAAAACCATGTACAACGAAGGTGAAAAACAAAACTGGGAGAAAAATAATAAAAATCACCCAGGTTTCCAGGATGGAAACAGAGGAAATATGGTACATTACAAGAATTACGAACTTTGAAGTTGGGTGGGTCTGTATCCAGATGCCCTCAGACCCTTTGCTGCTGTGGACCTTTCGATCAGTTGCTTAACTCCTTGGGCCTAAATGTTTTACTCTTAAAAACCAGGACTCTACTACCTAATTCACAAAGACAGTGTGGAGCTCAGGTAAGATCGCCTTACACAGTACCAGGCCCAGTTCTAAGAGCGGAACAGTTCCTCACACGATGTTAGCTGTTTTCCTCTCCCTTTTCATTCTGGTTTCAAGTCAAAGACATAACTTGGTGAATCTTAGAAATTACAGGCTACATGAGCTGTTCTTAAGTTTGCTGTTATATTAGGGCCCAGTGCACAGGAAGGCCCCCCTCAGAGGACTGCCTGCATATCCAGCGTCTTTTGGTTTCTCTCTCTGAGTCAGATCTCTGCATATTGTATAATTTCTATCAACAACGCTGCAAATCAGTTAAATATATTCATAGTTTTTGGTTTGCAGTCTTGTCAAAGGCTTCTGCTCATTTGTGTGCCGGACAAGCTATGTCTAACCTTCGGACTTCTTTAAATTAGTGAGAAAAGCAGAATGCAGTGGTTTTTTTACAATAGATTACAAATATGTATGTGCCAAGGAATATATTAAGAAGTTCTGGTTGTGTAGTGGCACTGTAAGTAATTTTCCTGAAAACATTTTATGAGCCTTATTTTTTATACTGTTTACTCAATTAAAAAAGAATATTTAAAAAGTACATATACCCATAGTGGTTATGTGTGTCTATATATATATATATAGACACACATAGTGGTTACAGATATATATATCTGTAGTGGTCTATTTAAATATTTTAGGTTGTCAAAATATCCTTTTGGAGAAAAGGGGACAAATCAGAACCAGCTGAATCAGATAATAAAATAGGCAAGAGTTAGAGAGAAGGTCTGGTGATGTAGGCTATTTAAGAAAACCAGAAAATACAGATTAAACAAAAGAAGTATCTTGTTAAGCAGACTTTGGGCTGCTCTAATAACCAAGAAAATATCCAAGTAGATAAATGTGACAAATCCTAACTTAGAAACTTAGGGATTATCAAAGGGGAGTTAACATTTAAACCCTGGGTCAAGCAATCATTGGCTTCTTCAAATGACTGCAAAAAGGGTGAGACAGGAAGTTCTTTAGTTTTCAATTTTGTTTCTGCCTGGGGAAAGCAGGGGTGGTGCAATTATTTAGAAGATTTATTTATTTGATTAATTGGTTTATGTTTGCTAAGTTAGTGAAGCCCCTTTTCTTTTGTTTAAAATAACAATGCATAGAAAAGAGAAAAAGGGAAAACCACACACTCTTCAGAACATTTCCTGTGGTTACGGGTTTGTCATGTCTAAGGCTGCCCTGGTGTAAACTCCTGGGTTTGCCCCACCATTCAGACGGGGTGGTGAAGCAGCTACCACTGAGGGCACGCTTTGGAGGGAGCAGTGACATGCTCGGGGCATGCTAGCAAGCACCAACGGCTGATGTGAGCCTCACTGCAAAGGCTTCAGACCAGAGACGCTGTCCAAGTTAATATGCATGTTCCTGTTCCAGTTGTTTGAAGGTTATACGTACTGGTTTTCCGTTGTTCCTCTTTCAGGTTTAATCAAATAATCAGGAATAACTGGGGTATAATCTCTCCTTTAGTAAAACCCCATCAACACACACACACACACACACACACAACTTCGCTTTTTTATTAATGGCCTGCCAGCTTGTTTCTGTGAAAGAGACTTGCTAGTTACTGTACTGGATGTCACATCTGAAGGTCTTTTGAAGGTATGTGGTGGCCCTTTTTTAAGGGAAGAAACCACTCTTCTAATAGGTAGTTCCATGATGTAACCTGTGGGTTCTTTGAGAACTTGTAGGAGGACATACCCTTAGTTTCAATGATCTGTTTACATTCAGTCCAGAGATTCATTTTAGAGCTTTCTGTGCATTTACCACTAATTAATATAACCAATAAAAATTATTAAAAAATAATTTGGGGGTTAAAAATCTTAACATTTTCCTAGTCAAAAGCTAAGTAAAAGGATATCTATTTATTTTCCTTTCTATTTGTCATCACCAAAGCCTCTACTATCAAGCTAATGGTTTCCTGAATTTGAATTTGAATTTCATAAACTATTAGCAGTTTTGGAGTTTGTTGAAAATTGCTTCCACATTTTGCAAGGACTTGCCAAATTTTGATTTCTTACTCTTGCCTCATTCTTCCCAAGTTTATCTTCATTTTGTTCTTCATTTTTCATGGATATTAAAATTAAAATGATTCCCTTTGTTTGTGTCTTCTTTTACTTGAAATAATCTTTCATTCCAAAATCTAATCTCTCTAAATTAGCCTTAAATTTGATCTTTTACACAAAGTCCTTCATGATCAAAGAGGAAGGTATCATCTAATTCTGGTAAGCCAGCTTTCCACTAGGGGTAGGAGTCAGGTAGGGCGGAGCTTAATATATTAATCGCATCTACTGGTGGTTCAGCATTCACAATGTTCGCATGAGAAGACTGTGAAGAGGACTGACTGCCACTTACCTTTGGGAATCTGGCACACCCATTCAAGTCTTGTATCACAAGCAACAGGCTTTAAATAAATAAATTCTCTGTCATCATAGAAATGCCAGCTTCTTCTCCATGGCCTGTCAATGACCTAAAGGAGGAAGAGGAATGCAGAATATTTTGAAGTTGATGCAGCCCTTATAAAACTCTAAACTTTAAGCCCTATGGTCTTTAACT
The DNA here is from genome assembly GCA_032199065.1 of Smutsia gigantea. Lineage (NCBI taxonomy): Eukaryota > Metazoa > Chordata > Mammalia > Pholidota > Manidae > Smutsia > Smutsia gigantea. The sequence continues at coordinate 48,221 of JAVSCE010019530.1, forward strand.
TGATTTAGCACCTAAGATACTTGTTTAATGAATGAATGCATGAATGAATACAGTGTTTAAACAGCAAAAGTCTAACCAAGAGCCTTCAAAGCGGTTGATAAAGGAAATATATCATATGGTCATGTTTATATCCAAAATGCAAATTATTGGGGTATTTTTCTGTTTTTGTTGATATGAAATTGTAGAATTTTTGCACTTTAAATTTGGAAAAGTTCAAGCTAGAAAAGAGTGTTTAGTTCAGTGGTTTCTAAATGGTAGCTGTGATTAAAGCAGATCTATAAAAAAGTGACATAAAAGTCTAGCATCAGGGGCCAAGGCTCCTTCTTCAGTGTTGCTCTGCGTGGCTGGGGTGTTGCCGTCCTCCACATGATCCAAGATGGCTCTCTACACACTCCAGCCAGCAAGCCGGGGAGAAAGGAGAGGGATGGGAGGGTATGACCCGGGAGGGGCATCTATCACTTTTTGGACTATGTTCTCTTAAGGCCAAGATGTGGTGGCAGGTGAGTTAAGATTCTCCTTCCGGAACCCTGATCTGGCTGGCTTTGCTTCTGATGCAGGCATCTCTTTTATTTGCCTTTTTGGTAGATTTCCAAATCTCTTCATGCATGGGGACTCTACTTACAGAGAACATAGTTTAGTGCATCAGTTTTCTAGAACTTTACATGCTTCTCTGAAGTTTTACCTTTTTATGTATTAATTTGGGAATTTTATTAAAATGGTATGATACTATATAGTTTATTACTAGAACAGTTACTTTGAAAATAGTGCTTTCCGATGGACTTCTCAGTTCTTTATCTCAACCTTCCTGTAATATTCCTGGTCACTCACCTTCTTGAATCTCTTTCCTGGGCTTGCATAGTAAAGACATTACCTAGATGTCTCCTCTTTCCTCGTCTTCTTACATTTTATATGTTGGAGATTCTCCCACATCCACCCTTGGCCCTTTGTGCTTCTTCTTAACATACATTTTCCTTCACCTCCAGTCTCTTGGTTTCAACTTACTATAGGGTGTTTCTCACTGCTATCTTGGATTCAAAATATCTAAATTAAAATTAAAATGTACTTTTTTTTATAAACCAATACCCTTCTGTTTCTATAAATGCCTAGTCATACAGTACAGTGGATCCAGACATGTGGGGTACAGTTTCAGTTCTGTAACCATGTACTTATTCAGAACTCAAATTTCTTCCATATTCTTGATGCATATGGTAAAAGAACCCACCACACAAGGTTGGTTAAGTATTAAGTGAAACAATATATGCGGCCTGCCTAGCACTCTGTCTAGCTCATGACTCAACAAGCACTAACTGGTGCTCTCATCAGCATCACCACCATCACCACTATTACTCTCCCCAAACAGTCCTGTTCTTGCATAAAACTTACACTTTGCCTGTCAGAGCCCTCGTAATTGCTTGTTACTTCTCTTTATCTCCTGCTAGACTGTAAGCTGTATGAAGACAATGGCTGTTTTATGCCTTGTCATGTTGTATCTCCCGAGCACGATAGACTGCGTGGACATACCATTTACGGGATGAATAAATGAATGAATTCTGCAAAGGAAGATGCCTAATTCATCTTTTATGTCTTCCAGTCCTATCTGCTGCATCTTAAAATCCATCTCAAGATGAATCTTCTTTATACCTTCCTTGGTTAATTTCAAAAAACCTTTGATAATACTCTTCTGCCTACCCAAAAATGTACAAACTTCTTAATTTGGCATCAATCTCATTTCCCAACTTTGTTTTCAACCACAGCACCCAAAACCTTCTTGATCTGTATTCAGTTCTCCTCACTGCCTTAGTCTCTCCCTTCCACTCCCACTTGGTTTTATGCCACCTCCTCATACCACTGCCCCATTAAAAAGCCTTACCCGATCCTACCTGTGCAAAATCTATCCATCTTAAAGGTCCAGTTCAAGTCCCACCTCTTTCTGAAAATAGGCCACAGGAATCACTTCCTCTTCTGAGTTTCATTAGCCCTCCTCAGCCCACTAATCTGGAGCTTATGACTGCGTAGGAATAAGAGCTATCTTTCTTGAATATGAATTTATCTTCTCAGATGAAGTGTAAGTTAGGTTGTTTGAGGGCTGGGCCATGGGTGTACTTCTGACCTCCCATAGCACTTTGTATCAAGCTCCACACGCAAAAGGCACCCAGGGATCTGCTGCCTGACTGCATACGATGACAATATGCAGATTTTCCAGCATTGCACTGACCTTGACAGCAGCACAGTCTCTGATATCATAATCCTGCTGAAACTCATTTGCCATGATCATAGTAGATACCTTAAAAGACAAAAGAGGCTTAAGAATTTAAGACTGATGTATAAATATTTGCAATTGAGATCTAATTTAGGCAGCTTTAATCACTCAAGCACATTCATATGCCATGGAAGGAAAACTTTTTCATCTCTTTTTTTACATCAGGATGCTAAATCATGAGAGGACTTAGAAAATGTAATAATGAATGTCATCAGTTTCCAAACAAAGGAACCTGCAGTCTCAGAAGTAGAGGTTAACAGTGTATTAAGTTTGCAGCTGGAGTCAGAGAGAGTCAGGAGCTTGCAAAAGACTTTATTTTTTGCAGGTGTCAAAATGCTAGTTATTTGATTCACTAATCCAAGATAAGCTCCAGTTTGAAAATGAAAGTCAAGGAATTTTATATTTAGAGATAATACACAATGAATTGACACAACTGTAATGTGGAATGAATACTGAATAATTTGCTCCTATATGTGTCACCTAAAACCTCTCTTTAGATAATGTAAACATTTGAAATAATATTTAAGGCCTTTTTAAGTTTTCCTCAAATTATTTTCCCCCATAGGTACTTTCTTTTTTTACATAACTCATATTTTTTATAATAAAAATAAAAGCTTCTCATTGTGAGAAAAAGGAAATAAAAAACCAGTACAATGTAAAAGAAAAAGAAAAAAATCACCTGGACTACCCAAAAATGATGTATTACCCAGCCAGCCACAGACCTATGTTTTTATATTTTTTGGATTATGTAGAGAGACTATACTATTTTTTTAACTAAAAATGAGATGAGTAACATTTTTTTCCCCACATACATGAATCTATTTCCATTTCAGTAAGATACATCTTCATAATTTTAATGGTTGTATGATATGTGAACATACTATTTAATGATCAATTACTGGTTATTTATACTAATAGTCCTTCCATATCACCCCAAACAAGAAAGTTTAAACTTACTGGCGTGCGGTCACTCCATTGCCAGGATCCTTGTAAATCTGGGCTCCTTTTATTCAAACCTATCCACAGCCAACGTGGACCACTGTGTAAAGAGGAAGTGTTAAAGAATTTTGAGGACAGATTTGGCAAAAACATTTGGCATTCACATGTCTCAAGCATTTAACACTTGTAAGTTTGTCTTGTCACTAACTGAAAAGTACAGTTTCAAGCTATAAAAAGAAGTCTTCTGAAGTGAAACCAAACCCAAAATATGGGATAGTATTGAAAAAGGGTCATACTTTTTAAACACACATTTTAAGTTATATTCTTTATATGAATGGCAAAACAAGTCCTCTTTAAATTTAAGAGGGAAAAAGGTGTCTGATTATTCTGCAACTTTTACAGCAGAGCTTTCATATGAAGCAGTGTTTTCAGATTCAGTCAAACCCAACAATGGCATTTCCTTAAAATATCTGTGATACCACCAAACTTCTTTTCTTTAAAATGGAGAACAATTTGGCTAAGTTTTTATGAAACAAGATTTTAGAAAAAATACTTAATTCCTACTATCTACTAAGTTTAAAGCAAAAAAAATAGTCAAGTATTTTCTAAGTGCCAAACTCCATGGCAACATAATCAAGCAATCCTGTAAGTGGTTATATTTAGCACTCAAACTATTATACTTTTATGTATAAGGCATTGAGCTAGGTGCAATGGTGATATAGAGAAGTATGAGAACTAACATCCATCCTCAAATGACATATAAACTAGTCAGGGAGATAATATAAACTGCATAAATTTTAAGCACTACCAAAGTTCTGACAAAGAAGAGCTCATTGTGGACTGCAGGAAGCCAGAAAACATTTTGTGAGGTTAGTAGGACAAAAGACAGACTTCAAAAGATGGCCAACATTTCTTTTGGGCCGTAATCTGAATCTGGGCACTGTTTACCAAGTGCCTGTGTTCAGACTGACTGAGAAGAGAAAGGATAGGTGGAAGGTCTATACAACAACTTACAGAGGCAGGGACATATGTTGTAAGTGATCCCTTCTCCCAATTACATTTATATTCTGTCCAGAAAGATACTGTCAATATAAATGGAAGTGATATAAAAACATTTTATATCATAAAATTTTTACCATAAAAAAATTTTCTCCACCTCTAATCCCATTTGAAAATATTCTCTGAAATGTATTACACTATTGAGGCCTTAATAAGTGAACCATTTTCTATGTTTTTTTTTGGTGATGCTGATTATTTTTCTATATAATTTAACCTGACTACATATGGTATGTATGATCAGTACCTATGAGCATATATTACATGTGAATAACAATACATATATAAATGTTATATGCATATAAGTGACATATATTAGAGAAGGGGTAGGATCCAAATCTAAACCTTACTCTCAAGCTAAGTAGAATGTAAGGAATATATGGAATGTATAGCTACAAGCCTACTGGGAAATATGTCATTAAGAAATATTTGCTAGTGAATCAAAGGCTAGAGCAAACTTTATTTTAAATTAATTTCTCATTTCTCAATAAAATAATTGCTTTTCTTTGGCTCAAACAATCCCTCATATTTTAATATCAATAAGTGCTTTTTCATCTTTTCAACTTTAAGCTTTTTGACTTATTACAGTGGAATATGAGGACTGTACCCTTTCTGTTTTGTTATACTGTATTCTTTCATAGAGAAAAATCACCAATTTGTAGACTTAAGATAAAGCCAGTGGAGACAAATTAAGTCCAGCTTGAACTTAGCAGCTATAAGAGGAATTTGCAATTTGTGTCTTCAACTAATTAGAGCTTTCTTACAGGCTTCCAAATTTATCATACTTCCTGACTGTTGGATTTTTAAACCATAGGGTCTAGATAATTGCCATATGCAGTATAATTAAAGACAGATGGATAAAATAAAGAGAAGGTTAGGTTTGCTTCCTCATATTTACTCGGGGCTATAACTTCATTTCTTTCAAAGCTGCACATAATATATTTGGGCCTAGGGAATTTGTGCAGAATTTTGTGTTTCCCTAAAGTAAGCATTAGGTATTTTATCTTTTTACACAATCAATAGTACAACCAAGAAGAAGATGAAAGATCATTTGTCACCTGCATTTACTCTATACTCAGCTCCCACGGAAAGCCTCTTTAGAGATCTGTCCCCAACCTTTCCACCCCATCCTCTCTTAGCTCTACCTCTTTTCACTTAGAAACCTCTGCTTACTCGGCTACATCTCAGAAAATGGTTTCCTAGAGAGCACAGTTTGCCCCATTGTCAAAAATTTCTAATCTTCAGTACTTTCTGAGACTGAACTTCATTTCAACCCAGACATTTATAGTTTTCAGCTTCCATTTCAAGGGATTCATTAGTGTGTTATAAATATAGGAAATAGGTGGTAAGAGGTGGAAAATATTTCAATTGTATCTTATTTCTGGTTTGACCTGGTTTATCTGCAGTCAGATAAAGAGAAAAAGAAATTGGAAATCACATTCATCATTGTACACTTTGAATGTGGATTTTTAGAAAATTTGAAGGAAAAAAAGGATAACTGGGGAGTAAACTGAAATTTTCTTTCTCTATAAAGTTCTACTCCAAGCACTAAGTATATGGTTTTAAGGTTATTAGGTTAAGAAGACATTGCATGAGAGGTTAATATGTGTATTTGCATTAACATTCCTAGTCTCAATCAAACTTTCTGCTGCATCTAGTTTCTAAAGAAAACGGTATCTCAGCCATAACTCCCAATAAGTACTGTCTGATGAGGGTGCTTAGTCTGCAAAGCCTTAGATTTATATCTAAATCCATTCATGCCACATCAGAGGAGGTAGTGCACACAGCAGCAATAGCATTGCAAACAAGGCTTTCTTCTCTAATCCTAAAACTGTTTTTGTTCTACAATGGCCTTCTCTGATGGGCTGCCAGTTGCAAAGATTTTAGAGCCTTAATGACTTAGTGCACCATGAATCCTTTTCATTGAAATACAAATAGAGATGTGGAATTTAGACTGTGAGAAGTATAGAAGTAATCTGACTTAACTCCTTGGCATGCAATACACAATTTGGGCAATGGACATCTTTCTGAGAAAGGTCAATTCCTAAAATAAAAAGCTAAGGCACATAAGAAGTGAGCTTTAGAATCATTTTCTGATACAAATGGCTTTGCTTCCTTCCTTCCCTTCATGGTTACAATATTGGTTTTAGAATATGTTTTCTTTCTAAGTATAGCATGAGCAAATGGTTTCTTTATGAATGGAGCACATATTAAGCAGACTTAATATGCTAATGCTTAATATGGCATTGTGTTAGCTGCTGCAATAAGAGTACAAATAAAATATGCCCCTATGAGTGAAAGGATTATGGTGTTTTGTTTTCTTTGTGCTTTTCTGTTTTCTCAATTCAATATATACTACTTTTGTGATCAGAAAAATGTAAACATTGTGCATTCTGTGGAAATAAACTATATATATATGTAGGAGTAGAAGAAAATGGAAAAGATTTACGCTAAATTTAACTATATTTATAACTAGGAGCTAGAATTTTAGGTGATTTTTAAAATTATCTTTTTCACATTTTCCAAATTTTACCTAATGAATTTGTATTAATATTTTACTTGGGAGGGGGGACCTCAGCAAGTGTAATCAGAAACAACAAATCAAGAGCTTCCTTAATTACCTCTCAGACATTAGTTATGTTTTCTAGAGCAATCTGTTCTGTATATAGAAGCTCTTAATGACCATTTATATCATACACAATATCCCATGTCCCATGAATTGATTCACAGATATCTACAACCTCATTGCTTAGTACTTAACCATGGCTTCTTTTTCCAGTTAAAGGTTCCTAACTTCTTGCTTGATGTTCTTCAAAATCCAGTTTGTTTACATCAGTAAAACAATAGTTAAAAAATACTTTTAGTCTAGACAGTATGATATTGTGTGTGTCAAATTTGAGATCTAGGGGCCAGTAAGTCGCCCTGCTTGAAATTCTCACTTCAGGCAAGATGAGCAGGGTATTAGGAAGGCAGTGCTCCATAGGTGGCCACCGCAAGACCATCTGTGATCCAAAGCCATACAGAGGCTTTGGTCTTAGCAGAGGGAACGTCAGAAATGCGTTTATATCAGTGAAATTAAAAACCGTTATTCAGCATGGTATTAGAAATGGGCTCTTGACTGTTGATGCTGTACGCTTACAACACAGGTTGTATGAAATGTTTTGTGCCTACTTTAATGAAGGTTGGTTTAATAAATGTATGTGCAGAAAGACTTAGTCTGAGTTTTGCATTCATTATAATCGATTCTCAAGGTTGTGAGGAGTTAGCTAAGAAACACTGACCTCAAAAAGAACCTCAGAGTTCATATATCCAAATGACTTAGGTTAACGTGTGATGAAATTTTGTATATTAATTTCAAATGCTGGAAAATGAAGTCTAGCGTACTTGAAATTCCACAATAGATGCTTAATAAAGGAATACTTATGGAACACATACTATGGAATATTTATGTATTTTACATCAGGCTACCAGAACACTGTAGTGAAACTTTACTTTCTTTTATGAGAAAAATACAATTGTGGGTATGCTAACGTAAATTTGGAAAATGTGGAAAAATATTCAAACATTTTAGAAACTACTCAAAATCTTATCTTCAGAAGTAACAATGAGTACCTTTTTGGATGTATTTTTTCAGTCTACTTTTTAATGAAATGAAATGAAAAAATTTTTAATTGCACCCTTTTGTAAATTGCCTTTGCTCCCTCCTAATATATTATAAATAAATATTTGCATGCACTGGGGATAAATTCCAAAGACTGACAACAGTGATGATTAACAGGGATCCTTACCTTTGTATGACTTCTATGGGAATGCATTTAATGCTTGGTTATTAAGTGTGATATGACTATTGGCTGAGCTATCTTTCTATTCTTAATTTGATAAGAACCTATGTGTTAATTACCTGAATTAAACATGTTAAGTATATTATATATTTATATATAAAGCCAGTAATGAATAGTCAATTTCACCATTTTCCGTACCTATTAAGATGAACACATATTAAAAAATATTAATAGACTTTATTTTTAGAGCAGTTTTAGGGTTGCAGAAATACTGATATATTATATACATATAATATATTACACACATAACATGTATTATTGACTGTTTATGTTACCAGTAAGACCATCAACAATACAGACAGTATTTATATATCCCCTTCTGGGCTTGGCCATCTACATAGTTTCTCTGATTATTAACATCTTGCATTTAGTGTGGTACATTTGTTACAATTAATGAGCCAATACTAATATATTATTATTAACTAAAGTTCATAGTTCACACTAGGGTTTTCCTTTTGTACTGTAATGCTACGGGTCTGACCAACTTATCCACCATTAAGGTATCATACAGAATGGTTTCACTGCCCTAAAAATCCCATGTTCCACTATTCATCTTTTTCTCCCTTCCCCCAAGCCCCTGACAGCCAGTGACCTTTTTTAAAAAATTGTGATAAAATACTCATAGCATGAAGTTTACCATTTTAACCATTTTTAAGCATACAATTCAGTAGCAATAAGTACATTGACAATGTTGTATAACCATCACCACTATTTCCAAAATTTTTTCATCAACCCCAACATAAACTCTGTACCCATTAAACAATATCCACCCTACCCCAGCACCTGGTAATTTCTACTCCACTTTCTGTCTCTAAATTTCCCTCATTTAGGTACTTCATATATATGGAATCATATATTTGCCCTTTTGTGGTTGGATCACATTTGACTTGATATATGGTGTTCCTACTACTGACCCAAACTTGTATTCTCGGAAGAACTTCCACAGCCAAGGTGTGTTATTTTGAGGTACTATAAGGTAGTGGGTTAAGAAAGTGGGCTCTAAGGGGCTCAAATATTGGATCTTTTATTTACTAGCTATATAACCTCGGGCAAGTTGTTTTACTTCTCTGTGTCGCCATCTCCTCATTTAGATAAAATGGGCATAGTAATAGTACATACCTCAGAGGTTGTTGTAAGGACTAGAGAAGCTAATACACAGAAAACAGGACATATATCTGGCACATAATAAGTAATAAGACTATATATCAATGTTTGTTATTATATCACTTGTTAGTAGTTACTTTTTTAAGTCTGTTGACTTGAGGTTAGTCTGTACTATCATTGGCAGGCTTTGATATCAGAATTAGATTAGTTTGCGAAATAAACTGGATGTTTGCATCAGTTTCTATGTAATGGAATACAGCTTTTGCTTATACTAGGGAAATACCACTCTTGAAATGATTTTTTTTTATGTGAATGAATTCACATATAGAACCATATATAGTTGACCTTTAACAACATGGGTTTGAAGTGTGCAGGTCCACTTATACATGGATTTTTTTCCAATAAATACAATACAGTACTGTAAGTGTATTTTCTCTTACTTATGATTTTTATAACATTTTCTTTTCTCTAGCTTACTTCATTGTAAGAATACAGTATGATATATAACACAAATAACATGTATTAGTTGACTGTTTAGGTTATCAGTAAGACTTCCCATCAACAGTAGGCTATTAGTAAAGTTTTTGAGGAGTTAGAAGTTTATATAAATGGATTTCTGACTATGTGAGGGATCAGTGCTCCTGTGTTGTTCAAAGGTCAACTGTAGTTCCTATCTCTTTTTTGGAAGAAATTCTTTGTCAACTTTTTCCACTTCCTCCATAGCTACTGGATTATTGAGTTTCTACTTATCACATCAATGTATACTAATTTGTATTTCCCTATAAATTGTTTATTTTAATAATTTCATGTATAATAATATAGTATTATGTGTAGTATTCTTACTAATTAAAAAATTTCTCCATGAAATGGTTTTATAATCCCTTAGTCAGACTTCATATTAAGTATGTGTTTTCTTTTTTATTTTCATGATCAAATTGTCAGATTTTTTTTCTTCTGTTTTGTTTTATTTACAGATATATATTTCTAGGATTCATAAATTCTATTGATTTTCTATTTCCTAATTCATTCATTGCACTTTTATCTTTATTAGGTTCTTTCTTGTTTCCTTGTATTTATATTGATATTTATTTTCAGTTCTAGGTGAATGCTTATTTTCATTATTTTTGTTTAATAATTAAAGCCCTTAAAACTATTAATGTACCTCTACCTATAGCTTTGGCTACATCTTGTGAATTTCAGAATGAGTGCTATTATAATCATTTATACAGTTTAGATTTATTTGCCAAAGGAGTTACTTAAAAACACTGAATTTATAAGTGAATATAGTTTGATTTCATTTCTTATATAACTTGTATAATTTCACCACTTTGGAATTTTAGGGTTTTTTCTCAGCCTAATAAATCAATTATAAGTGATCCAGGTAAAAAGCTTGAAGAGAAAGTACATATAGAGTTTGAAATCTATAAATGAAAAGGACATTATTAAACCAATTTAACTATACTATTCACATGTTCTATATTATTTCTTTTTTGCCTGTATCATTTGTTAATTAATGAGGCAAGTGTTAAAGTCTCCCATTACTGTTGTTTATTTACTGGAAATTTTCACTAATATAACTAATATTTTTGCTTTATATATTTTGATGCTCTTCTATGTAAGTGCATAAAGGTTCCTGCTATTATAACTTCACTGTAGGTAGTACATTTAGTCAGTAAGAAATAGATCTCATTTTCCTATTTAATGCATTTATACTTCCATTTTATTTTACTTTATATTAATACTGTGACTAGATTTTTGGTTCACATTTGCACATATATTTTGGCCATTCTTTAAATTTTTCCATTTTAGCTGTAGCACTAAGTTTGTGCTTATTAACACAATTGCTATTTTGGTTAATATGGAACAAGCACTTATCATAAGTAAGGAGTAATAAATTAGGGGCTATAGCAATATGGAGAGTGATGCCTCATCTTCGGGAGCCACTGAAGACTCAGCATTAATTATTTCTATGATCTGAAAGTGTGGCCTGTGGTCTTAATTTTTAAGGTGGTGTTAAAAAACATGGACTTTTATCAAAATTTCTCAGTTTTGAAATATTTTGTGGCCCCTTCCTTCCAGGAAAAGAACATCATATTCTTTGGGCTACATAAATACTAATTGGCAAGATTTGTTTTAGGAGTCTTTCAACAGCATATAGTTGTATTTCATTACTGAACAAAATTGCAGACTTAGAATTAAACATAACTGATAGCAGTTAAATTTGGTCTTCTGCCATCTTGTTTCATGCTGGGCTTCACGCTTTGTTATTTTATTTCTTTATAATTTGCTATATGGATTTTTTTCCACCCATTACATATTCAGTAGATGAACACTCTTTTGCATTTTATTACACATTATCTTAAAGTTTTTAAAATGTACATTATCTGTGTTTCTAAATGTGATTTCCAGGTAAAATGAGGAATTTATTATACTTTTAGTTTTCACAACCATTTTATCTCTTTACATCCTGGTTTTTAAATAAGAGCTGATACACATGGTTTTATTAAAATACTCTTATGTTTCCCTTTTGGGATCTAGGATAATTTTATTCCATTTTTATAATGACATATATTGCATTATTTAGACTTGGGGTTATGTTTTTATGTTATATAGATTTCCTTCCAATTCTTTTAAAATAAACAACCTACTCTTGTTCCTGATTTTCTTATTCATCTCTCAGCTGGAATATGTCTTTGAAAGTTTTTTTTCAAAAGGGAGCACAGGTGGTTATGTATCTATGATCCCTATCTTCACAAATACAAAGCAACATAATTGGGAACTAAAATTAATACATTGCAAACATTTTCCACCTCAAAACTCTTTAGATGGCAGTTTTAAAATGACTTCTTACATTTAATGTCCTAGAGAAGAAGGCTAGTTAGATTTTCTTTGTGTTTTGGTACTTGTTTTATTTATTTATTTATTTTTCTGTTTTTCTTTGAGGTTTTTGTTTGAGTCACAATAATCAGAAATGCATTCACTAGGATATGTCTAGGTGGTGATTTATTTTTCATAATTTTGCCTGGTGTCCCCAGAATCCTTGATTTAGATTTGGTTCTTCTTTTCAGTTCAACAAAGTGCGGGAAGAAAAAAATGAATTTGTGAAGTTGAAGCTCTTCATACCCATGACATAGTAGATGGGTAGGTAGGTAGGTAGGTAGGTAGATGCAGGGCAACTCATTAGAAGACAGCCTTCTAATGAGTTGCCCTGCATCTACCTACCTACCTACCTACCTACCCATCTACTATGTCTCTCTCTCCTCCTCACTCTCTCTCTATGCATGCCTTACCTATGTTCCAGATTTTCGACCATACTTTTCTAACCCCCACCACTGGACTTTATTATGCTATGCAAAAGGTGGGGACTTTGTCTCCCTCATATTTGAATCTTTCAGTGTCTTGCAAATAAGATGTTCAATGACTGCTAAACACTGAAGGACCCTTTTAGAAAATAAAACATGTCAGCTCTGAATACCTACAGGACATCAAATTTAGCATAGATCTCATTCTAAAAGTATTACCTGAACTGGTCCATTAAAAAGTGAGAAAATTCCTTTATTTCATCCATATGACTGAAGCTAGGAAGGTGTCCTCCAAGTGCCTGGCAGAATCTCTCAGCTTCTTCCCAGTTCCTTTTTCTTACAATTCTTTCTATATGAAACAGCTTAACAAAATATAATGTTAATTTTTTTCTCATATAATCATTATATTATAATCAATCGATCAATTCTAGTCCAAAGTATAGGACCCCGAAATGTAATAAGAGGTATAATAAAGACATAGGTAAATGCACAAATACTGTGACTCAGACAGGACCTGCTAAAAATGTTAACTAAAGGCCAGCAGAGGTGCCAGCTACTATTGCTAGATGACCTTCCTCAGCCAGGCTGGAGAACTGACCAACAAGTCAGACATTCTTTTGCATTCTGAGGACCTTGAGAGGTAAGATGAATCAGCAGTAAGGCTGCAGAGGATACATATCAATGCTCTGGGGACAGGCATCTGCAAAGAAATGTGCTAACAATGAACAAATCCCCTGAGATCTGCACAAGTATGGGACAATTTTCTGATGAAGAAGAATTAAAGGGCAGACTGCACTGGCATGCAACCATTGGCAGAAAGTGGCAAAACAAAAGCTGCCACTTCAGACTACTTTTTGGTTTATGATGACTGATTTTATGCCAAAGGAAAAACAGTTATTTCAAAAGAAGGAGAGGAGGAGCAGATGAGACTATGGCAGACGGAAGTACTGGCCCTACTTCTTCAGTTCCCTGTGCTATAATTATACATTAGAGTCATGGCTTCCTGGTGGGTGAAGTATACTTTCCTGTACCTTGAGTTGAGGCTTGCCCATGTGACTTCCTGTGATCGTTGGGATATTAGTGGAGGTTAAGTGAGCAGAGGACTGAAATGAGCTTATACGCCCAGGTTTGCCTCTCCAGCTCCAGTAATTGCCTAGGAGACGAGCAAGCCCCTGGTGGCTGCTGCCCCTGCCGCCTGAGACCCAGACTGAAGGGCAGCAGATCCCAGTTCTTAGTCTGCAGTCCGGCACAGGCTCTCTACACTTGAAAGCAGAGCTGACCATTCAAGCCCAAACTCAGTCAAGCAAGCAATATCTGACTCAGAGATCTGTGAACATGAGACTGAATGTTTGTTGTCATGGCCACTGAATTTTGGGATGGTATGGAATGGTTTCTTTGTGGAAACAGTGGACTGATACACACCCTAAAATATATTTTTTTACATGTTAGAAGTGATAGAACTCTTTGTGGGATATAAGAATCATAAGCAACGTGTCAGCATAGATGCATCTCACTCAACCTTCCAGACAAAAGAAAACTAGGAAAGAGCCAATTGTGGCTCTTGTCTCGCTCTTTCAGGTAGGATATGAGTTTATGTGGAGAGAAGCTGTCTGACACCAGATTCAGTGGTGCCCTGACAGGGCTCTCTGCTCCCAAACACTCTGGTAGGTTACATATGTGTCTAGGGAAATGCGTAATTGGTACAACGACATGAACTAGGAGAGCAGAAAGACAACTTCCTCAGGAATCAAATGAGAATGCCACTTTACCTTGTAACAAGAAAGACCCGAGGGGAAATAATGCCAGCCTTCAGGACAGGCGTCTTCAGGCTTGGGGGCTGCTTCTTGCGGCTCAGCAGGCCCCCTTCTTTTCTTGCAAATTGAAAGTGCCCTGAAACGTCTGCAGTCTTTCACCTCCCACTTTCCAAGAGGCTTTCCAGTGGCCATAGCCACACATCCACCTGGAGAAGCTGATTGAATTGGAAAGTTTAATTAAAAATTACATTTTGAAATTAAAGTCCAAACATTTTCTAGTGTCTCTACCCTTTATTTGAGCCAAGGTGGGGAAAGAGAATAAGGAAAAAAAAAATGGAGGAAAGAAATGTGTTGTTCGTGATAATAATGATGATGATGATTTTAATATAAAGAAGTGGTTACTACTTGCCAGGTGCTTTTTAAAGAGGATTAAATGAAATGGTCCTCCCAAAAACCTACAGACTGGATTCTGTTGTCATTCTGAGGTACCGTGAGGGTTAGTGACTTAGACAAGGTCACATGTTAGTAAGTGGTTGATCTAGGATTAGAAACGAGGAGGCCTGCATCCAGAGCTGTATCCTAAACCGATACACTGCGCAGAATAGCCTATGCGGCTCCTATTAGCTCAACAGTTTTGAGCACTTCTTAAGCAACTTAGGAAACCTCAAAACAAAACTCTTTCTGATTCAGATCCAAAGGAAGAGCTGGGACAATAAGGGTAGAAGGAGATATGTGGTAACACACATTGGTTTACTATTTATTCTATGGCAGCCAGAATTTTATTTATTCACAATAACATTAAAAGATAGTTTGTATTTTCAGATCCACTTTCCAGATGAAGGATGAGTGACTCGCCCACAATCATTGTTAGTGAGTAGTGGAATCAGAACTTGTGGAATCAGAACTTGAACCCAGATTTGTCTGGCAAAGTGCCATGCTCCCCTTCCCATTATACCACACTGCCTGAAGTGCGACCCAAGAAGACCAAACACTGAAAAGTAATGAGGACAACTTCTAGTTCATCAAGAAAAGAAGCCATAGGGTCTCATGTCTCATACTTAGACGTGGACAGCAAGAAGAACAAGGAACTGGGAAAAAGGATGCTGTGTTACCCTGGAGACGTATATCATTTTTTCTCTGTTTTGCCCCCCATGGCTCACCCATGAAGGACCAAGCTGGCTGAAGCTTGGAGTAATAATGGTGAAGGCAGCTTAATGGCAGTTTTTCTGGCTAAGAGACTGAGAGAATAGCCATTTTAGTTATTTCCTAAGCATCTCTCTAACCACTGAGGCTTATCCATGAAGAATGTGACATTAGCTCTAAGATGTCTGAATGTCTTAAAGAAATCACGTGTTTCATATATTAGAATATTCTAATTTGAGATGAAATTGAACCAGGATTAGCATCTGTATTCTCCATCTTATAGAAGTAAAAACATAACTGTATAATCGATACCATTGATATTTATGGTGGTAACCATGTGTGACAAATTTTGTGGGCATTCTCTATTTCAAATAGTCTGTTAAATAATATGCTCACATGTTGTAATTTCTGTGTTATAAAAAATGGTCTTCATCACTACATTGTGCAAACACAAAAAAATATAAATGATTCAAAGGGAGAAAAATTGAATGTGTCATAACTGCTGTCTTATACAGTGCCAAAGTCCTCTAAAAAAGCTTTGGATTAGATATCAAGCAATCTGGATTTTAGCAATTCAATAATCCAGGTAACCTTTGTCAAGTAAATCACCTTTCTAAGCTCTGTTTTCTCAACTCTACAATCAGAATGGACTTCTGGCTCAAATGTTTTTATTATATGGCTAATTACGATCAGTACTATAGGCTGGTTAAAGGATGAACTAACTTTCAGAAACAATAGTATCTACAACATATTGCTGCCTTACTTCTCACCCATTGAGAATAACAGAAACAAATATTCAATTTTGGAGAAAGAAGCTAAGCAGAGAGATGAAAATGAAAAGTGCTTCACAATGAAGCTTCTAGAATCTATTTCAGACTTACATGGAAAAGGTAGAAAACTCACACTAATTGTTCTAGCTCTGTGCCATTTGATGGTCGTTTCTGAGAACTGAGTTTTCTGGCTTATTTTATTGGGTTATTTCCAAGGATTTAGTAGGGAAGATATAGTCACTGCTTCTGTTTATGGTTTTATAGATAGACTCTGGCCCTGAAGACCATCATTTCCCTTACATTTCAAATGTAAGTGAAGAACATATTTGGGAGGGATGTTACATTGCACAAGTTACTGCCCTCTAATACCTTAAAGGCTCAGGCACTCACCTGGCTCAAGATAATTCCAGTTGGAAAAGGTTACAGCCCGCTTTACTCCACCAGCACTTGCCCAACTGTACTCTCCACGTGAATCTACATCTCTCAGGCCAGTCCAGAAGTATTTTACTGAAGTTTTAGTATATTTTTTAATCATATCATTCAGGTATTCTTGCTCAAATCTAAAAAACAAGAGTCAAATCAGTAGGTGTTTTACAGTGATTGGATTACTATACAAGTTGAACATATACCTTTTTCTTAGGAAGATAATTTAGCAAAGTTCTCTAGTATGTTTACTGATGATCGTACCTGCTAGTTATAGTCAGATTGCAGTTGGTTCCAAAAAGGACCGCATCCTTGTAAATCTTATAACAGGTTTCTCCATGTCTCTCCCAGCCCTAAATCAGAAGAGAAATATCATTACATTGTCCTCCAGACTAATGATGTTCCCCCCTGACAAGCAAGGTTCTGCTACATTGATAATATATCACAACTAATGGAAATCAGGGACATGTCTAGCAAATTCACATACAATAGGAATGGGATACAACTTCTTAGAAAATGTCCACAAGTCTGCAAGCCTGTGTCAGAAGGTATGTCTTATCCTCTTTACCCCTAGCACCTAACTCGTCATATGAGTATAATGCTGTTGATTGAATTATTTTTGAACAGGAATAGTATAAATGGGAGGAGTAAAGATATCAGCATTGAGCATTGTAATCACATGCATTTTTATAGAAATTCATGAATACATCACTCTTTTTCTTATAATTCTGTTTTCTTCTGTAAGAATGCCCATATGTTATGAGTACTGATCTCTGGCTTACTTAATGTAAATGAAGAGAAGTTAGTAATTTCTTCTATTTTCCAAGTTGGAATTATTTAAGTCTCAGCTACCATCCCTAACCAGGAAGGTGTAATATTGCTTAGAAAAATTTATACAAGGATTTTACATACCTCGCCTGGAGGGCACATCTCACCAGATCTTGTATCATTCATCTTTTCTCCTTTTTTCTTACATATGTATTTAAGTTTCTGTTCACATGATTGGACTTTCCACTGACCTAGCTTTTACAAAACAAAAAAAAGTTCCCACAAGAGAAATTATTTGCCATATATTTAGAATTGAACTCTAACTTATTTTAAATCAAGATAGTTTATTTTCACAAAACTATGAAAGAGGGGTCAGAGGAGGAAAGAGAGAAGGAGAAGGATGAATGCTCGAAGCTGAGAACCCCTTGGGGAAAACGCTGTACCCAACAGGACTGCAAGGCTGTGGCTCACAGTCTGTGATGTCAGCACCACTTCAAGGTCCCAGTGGAGGTGAATTTCATTTTTTTAAATAAGAGTAACAATAAAGCCATCAAAGGACGCTTAGTATAGAAGCTGAAGAGAGAACTCAGCCTACAAGCAGTTGCCAGTGTCAAATCTCCTTCCATATGATGTGGCTGATATCTGCCCACAGGCTGAAAACTTTTGGGCCATGTTAACTAATGTCCCGGTCTCAGTTTCCTCATATGTAAAATACTCATGGTGGTTAGAATAGCTACACTCTAAGAATTCTTGAATTAAAAGTTTCTTCCAACTGTACTTCAGCTTAGACTTCAAAGTTCCCTCTTTCAAATTACTACTTAACATTTGTGCTTAATTTTGTTCAATTGACTATGTCACTGCTCTCTTCAAATTAAATTTCAGTAAGTCAGTTGTGGAACCAGCCAGTTTGAAAGCTGGCCTGTTGTGGAGTTATGCTATCAGCTCACTCGTGCCTATGGGGCCTCATTTTATCTTTGACACTGTTCTAAAGACATTTTAGTCTTTTAAAT
Organism: Smutsia gigantea; assembly: GCA_032199065.1. Lineage (NCBI taxonomy): Eukaryota > Metazoa > Chordata > Mammalia > Pholidota > Manidae > Smutsia > Smutsia gigantea. The sequence goes on from JAVSCE010019530.1 coordinate 66,592, forward strand.
AGAGCACCAAAAGGGACACCTTTCTAAATTCATCTTTGACACTTTTCTAAACACATCTTTACTCTTGAAACAGTTTTAGATACACATACCATTTATTGCTTTCACTCAAGTCTCTACAAGTTTGGGTGACACAACTGCCTCCTAAACCATTAGGAGTCAACAGGAAAGCGACACTAACAAAATACAGAGGTACTTAACATCTTTCTCCTCAACAGACAGCCTATTTTGGACTCCTAACTAAAGCATATCCAATAAGTGTTTAAGCATTCTGCAGGAGTAAGATGTTCTCTGAATAGACCTAATTTTTTAATAAAAATAATAAATTTCACTTCTCAAAGTAGACTTAATATAAACCTTAAGTTGAACATGAATGCAGAAGATGGGATTTTTCAGGTTAAATTGTGGCTACATGCTAATCATCACACTGATGGTCCTGAGAGAAAGCAGCCTATTAGAACCAATCTGGCACAAGAATCCGAGATCTTCAGACCAGAGCAGATGCTCTCAGACAGGAAGTGGATTGCTCATTTAGTTATTGTTTTATTTACCTTTTTCAAGTAATTACTAGAAAGACAATCTATATGGCACTTCCCTATCATTTTCTTTCCCAGCTTAATCACAAATAACCTAACCAAGGTAGTCTTAGTATTACTATTTGGCATAACAATCAGAATATAAATAAGTCACAGGTGGTTTCCTACCTTTCCTAAATAAGAAACACAGTTGGGAGTCTTATTGTAGGGAACATTTGGCTCATCCTCATCCCAGTATGTTAGGGTAACCTTAGTACCATCTGACCACTGAAATAAAGTTGGTATATTCATGTTCTTAAGGCCTGTCCATGCTTCTTCCTTGGCATCTAAAAGAAAAATGTCTTATTTATTTGCTGTCACTATAGTACATACTTCAATACGTATGCTATTACTGATTTTTACATTCTGATATGGGGTTTTAAAGAGCCTCGATGGTATTCTTAAACAGTCTATTAAAATATTAAGTTAGGCTTGGTGATGAGGGCTTTTCAGGTCACTTATGCAGGTAGAGGACACAGGTGCTACAGCTACGCTAAGATCTGTAACGGGGTGTTCCTGAAACCTAGTCTAGATAAACCTTTATGGGGAACACGGGTCTCCCCTGGTATCCGAAAGTTTGCTTTGTGCCACGGCACTTTCACGGAAGACCTACATTAGTACCTAACCTATTTTCACTCATCAAAAAAAATCCAGAGAGGATTTTCACCCTCACAAAATGGTAAATGCTTCTTTGCTTTATGCCATTTTGGCTTACGAAAGGTTTCATAGGAATGCTCTGCTTTCTGAGAGTGGGGGAAACCTGTGATGAAATTCTACAAATATAATCATAGATATTCCATTTAGAATAAGAATACTGCCCATCACTGCCCTGGAATGACCAGGTAAAACAATTGGCACCATGCTGGTACACAATATGTATCTACTATTAGCTATTACTATTAGCGATTACAAGAGGAGGTTATAATACTGGCTGTCTAGTGCAATTTTGTTCGTCAGTCCACAGAAGTGAAATAATCATCACATAAGTGTTTGGAGCAACTTAAATAGCATTCAGCTTATGAGAAAAGGGAAATTATTCAGTTATGGGTTGTACTGTCAAATTGGTAGCCACTAGCTACATGTAGCCATTGAAATTTGTAAAATAATTAAAATTAAATAAAAGCAAAAATTCAGTTTCTCCGTTGCCCTTGCTACATTTCAAGTGCTCAAAAGCCACAAGCGCTGTGTGGCTGTTGTGTTGGACAGCAAAGATGACAGAACAGATCCCGTCACTGCAGAAAATTCCACTGGACAGTGCCGATCTCTAAGGATCAAAATGTAAGCTTTTCATTCCTGCTAAGGGTCTGAAAATAGGGATGTTTAAAAATGTTTTTAATCTCTCAAATAGGATATTTTAAAAACTTACCCCCGCTATGGAGTTTTGTGACCACCACCTCCACATCAGCTAAGGAGTGAATGCTCATGAGGTTGCTGTCAAAGCCTTTGCATTTCACTTGCGCCTTATCCCAGGAATCACTGTTGTTTACCAGCAGATAGCAAAATCCATTATTTGACAGCCAGCCTGCATCACAGCGGGTATCTGAATATGTCCAAATGTCTGGGGGGAAATCAGCTATTTATATTCCAGTAGCTATATTCCAGTAAAGATACACCTATTTTGAACCAATAACCTTGCAAATTCTTCTTTCTTGACTCATAAGAGTTCTGGAAAACTGGGGAATATGATGTCAGATAGTCCAGTGAAATGAATTTATGTGATGTCTACATAGCATCATATGAGGGACTGCAGAGATTTAGTCAATGATATTATTTTAATGTGATATAAATGTGCTACATGGCTGGGTTCAGACTATTGAAGGAGGGATTGCCCTTAGTCCTACTAGAGAGAAGAACGGTGTAGGGTAAGCCAGTTGCTGATAAATCTCCTGGTTGGTACAGCATTTGTTAGCTTCCTTTCCAGTCTCTGCCTTTGGGAATTATGAGGTAGAATCTCCTTTTTATGCATGGTCAGCTTAGCAAGAGGATGTGCATTAATGCTCACTGTTAAACACTATGGGCAGAGATTTGAGCAACAGAATAAGACATTTTATACACTTCACACCCAAGAGGTGTGGCAGCAATGGAGGGAAAGGGCAAACGGCACCTCTCAACCTTTTCTTTCCTCTCCTCTGCTAGACCTATAGTCCTCATGGAATCGGTCATTCTTCGTTTTTGATCATGATAAAACTCACTCAAATGATGGTCAAGAAAGATTAGAGAGACAGAGTGAGGTATAAAACCACACAAAAGACTTCTACACCTCTTCGTAGAACTAGAAAGTAGCTCGGTTACTCGGACTTCATGTAGTTAGAACTGTTCGGAATATCTGTGGTATGAAAACAGCATCTTAAAAATGTGCACAGTTTGTTTTTTACTAAAGGATAAAATTCAGATTCAGCCAGCTTCTCACACTTGCAAGATTAATCAATTAACTTTAAGGGTCTGAAATAGCACTTGTTATTATCATTATATTTGACAATTATGATAAAGGAACAGAGGGGAAAAAATCACACATAATTGAACTTAAAACAATCATTTCCTATTCTAGTCTTTCTCTTTATGAATACATATTTTTAAAAGATTAAAATAAGTAGGCCTATCATTTTGTTCTACTTTTATTGTTTTCCTGCTGGCACAGTGATTTTAATAAATACATATTATTCAATCATGTGGAAACATCATGATTTCCTTAATAATTGCTACTGCAGGATATCTGTTTGATCTGTCATCAGTTGCCCTAGTTTATTTTCATTTGTGCTGTCTTTTCTATTATGCGTTTTGTTGAATGGACTAAATTTGGTTTGAATCAAGTTGCAAGATCAATGTTCATTTTCCCCTATTATGAAACACCCTCCCATGTTCTTCATTCTGTATTTATTTTTCAATCTTAAAAAAAATAGCTTTAAGCTTCTGTGTGGATAAGAAATTTTAAGCTTTATTCCCTTCTCCCAACATTCCTTAAAGCAAGACATTAAAGTCTCCTTTTCCCTCTCCCAGTTCTGAGTATGAGGTTTTCTTCAGCAATGATTTAATCAAATACCAGGTGTACGGTGGGCCCTGGGCAAGACTCTTTCCCATTCCTTACAAGACTCCTCCAATTTCTCTGCTCCTCAAAACCTTCAGCTGCTCTATGTCTCTTACTCCAAACGCACTGGGAAAACCCTCTCCTTGTACTCATGCTGCCCTTCTGCACCTTGCCTTTCTACCCGAGTTGTCAGCACAGGGACCTAAAGAACCGCCTGGCCAAGAAGGGCAGAGGTAGGGGTGGGAGATGGGGAAGTGTGGGAGGGCTCCTGTGTCCATCAGTTTTTATTCCTCACAGACCCAGGTAATACATGAGACCTGAGTGGGCACCAGCCATCACCAGGAAGGCTTCTTAAAACAGATTGCTGGGTCCCACCCTCAGAGCATCTGATTCAGTACATAGGGTGGGTCCGAGCATTTGCTCTTCTAACAGGTACAGGTGATACTGAAGCTCTTGGTCTGGGGACCACACTTTAAGAAACACTGCTGTAGAGAAACAAGTGCCCTGTGAACAGATATATTTCCAGTCTTGAATATCTCTGCCTTCTTATGGGCATATGCCAGATCGAAGCTTTATTCATACAGTTGATAATACCTAAGTAACTACAGGGCCAAAATCAAATACTTTTTGGCATTGGCAGTATCAGGTGACGGAAAGGTGGAAACAGATGTCTGAGACGGATTTACTTGACTTCACAAACTGTAATTTTAAGAACTATTTGTACAAGTAAATGAGGAAGATACCTGTTAACTCCACTGTGTTGTTCAATGTTTTTTTGCAGACATAGGGCAGTTGAGCTTCACAGGAAAAACTCTGCCATAGACCGGACACAGCGTCCATTCTTGCGCAGCTTGATCCACCTATTGTAGGTGCACTGGGCATGTCTTAAAAGGGAGGATTTTCATTAGAAGGTTAGGGCTGGAATGGTGGTTAGGAAAATAATTTGTATTCTTAATTTTCTGCTTTTATGGGAACTCATAAAATAGTCAAAACTTTCTCATAAATTGAAATGTAAAAGCCTCAATGGACAATCATGTGCTTAAATATGTCTTTCTTTTGATATATACAATATAGGGAGAAACACCTGGATATATCAAAGTTAATTTAAAACACAAAACCAAAAATTAAACCTCTATCCTGAAGCAGCTTCCATGTCATATCCTGTGATCAATAGCTCTTAATCTGCTGCTCCAAACAATAAATGTTCTAATTTATGATTTTGTAGTGCCTTTAAGGCCTTGAATTAAAGATCATGTTATCTTTAAAGATTCTATCTACCAAGAAAATAGAGAATTTATTTACTAATCATGAAGTTTTACTAAACTAAAATGACTTACTGGTATTTCATTGCACTCAACTCAGTTTTCTTAAATGTGTGCAGAATACTTTTGTATTTTAGTGTTAACTTTTAGGTTCTACATTTGTCAGAAGCCTAAGATTTTATTTTTTTAAGAAGGGTATCTAAACCTTCTTTTTGGGAAAAAAAAATCTTTTGGCTAACTAAGGCTTTGTTTGTTTTATTCACTGCAAAAATTTTCTTTAAGCTATTTATTTGTGTGATAAAATATAACCATTATGTTGTCCGTATTTGAGTACTATAGTGGGAGACCCCAAGAGTTTTTAAATGGGGGAATATTAATATTTCTGTATTGGAGTTAAGCTGCAGATGAAAGACAACATGGGTCAGTCGTGGACATCTCAAGTTCCCTAGGGAACACAGAATGGCTCCTGGGCCATGTGATGGGACTCATTCTGCTCTCCCCTAAAAATGTAGGGCTGCTGTAAAGGTTAACAATGAAAAAGGGCTTAGGAAAAAAACTTCTGAGAGGTAACCATAATAAGAGTTGTCAAGATTTGAAATCTTTATAAGCTCTTGGTGAATGGGAAGGGAAGTTCTTTTTTTTGAAGCCTTTTGCTCTGTGCATAGTAAGTGCAGTGGGGAATAGTACCTGGGTCCCAGTTGAGAAAGTTTAATGGCTTTTGGTCTGACCATTCCCAGCCTCTAGCAGAGTACAGCTGATTTAAGCCAATCCAGAAAATTCTTGCAATGCCTTCTTTTTCTGTAAGAAATACATAATTTTAACAAGTGACGAAGTCAGACTTATTTCTACTAATAGCAAAATTATCTGAGGAACTTAATTATAAGGCAGGAACCTCCATACAAGGTTGTCTATTTGACAAAGGCTGGTGATGATAGATAACAAAGCTTCAGACCATTGAGAAACCCAAATGCTAGTAAGTTAATTCGGCTCTGTTTTTCCATTAGCTTGTCCAATTCCCTTTCTTCTCAGGTAAGAACAGAATCTTCTCAGAATAGCTTTCATTATTTTTAACCTTCTGGTACTGATGTAAAAAAGGCAGTTTCCATCATCTATCTTCATTTGGAAGATCTTATTGTATTCCAGACTGACAGTTTAAATTATTAAGCATATATTATTTGCCAAGTATTAAAGATATAAAAACTAAAATGACAAAGTCCCTGCTCTCATGAGGATTTCAATTGAGTAGACAGAAACAGATACAGATCCCCCAAGTGGTGAAGTATTACCAGTACTGTTTCAGAAATATGTACAGGAACTGTTTAGTAGGTAATAGAATATACAGCTCTAGAGTCCAAAGGAGACATTTAGGCTGGAGATACAGAATAGGGGACACACGCACACAACTCGCAAGCTATAGTGGAGATGTGTCATTCAACTTTATTACTTGACAACGAGATGCCATCAGCAAGAAAGGGGGAAAGCCAGAGAAGCAGGTATAATTTAAATCTGAGGCCAACTGCATACATGCCACTCAATATTCATATGCCCATAAGTAATGGATGCAGTCATGCTTGTATGGGCCCATGTGCATTGGAGAAAGAATGAAAAGAATGTGAAAATGACTGCAAGGATTTTCACGCTACTGTCAAGGAAGTCAACAAATTATTCAAGGACCTGGTAAGACTTAATGAACATCATGAAGGAAGAATTTGAAGATAATGAGGTCTAGGCTGAAGAGACAGATTAACTGATAAAATGGCCTATAGAAGACAAGGCTGATATTTACAAACAGCAAGAGCTAACAGGTTGGAATCTCTAAATTTGTTGAAATATTCTCAGAAATAAAGACCTTGATAATAGTTTCTAATGCATCCCAGGGAATTATGTATGAAGTATTATTATATTACATCTATATATATCTCTATAAACATACAAAATATAATTGTATTTTAAATAATTTATATGTACATTATATTATATACCAAAAGTATGGATATGATTTCTACATGCAAATCATACAGATATATCTGATACATATCATTTTCATCCATTTTATATATATCAGATGTATCTATGTGCTTTGCAATGTAGAAAACCATATCCCTACTTTACTTTTTATATAGATATATAAATACATGATTTGCATATAGAAAACCATATCCACACTTTATTAAATGTGTGTGATTTACATGTAGAGAGCTATCCACATGTGGGAACAAGCACTGCCTGCTTATAACCTCTTGTCCCATAATAACCATATGTCCACATGATCTCTCCCCCTGGAAGACCTGCCCAGTTCATGGTATGTTAATGGCTTGGGTCTGGCCAACCTGGGCCTGCCTTATCTGTAGGAACATCTTGATATGAAGGAATCCAGGCCCCTCTGGCAACGGTTTTGAGGTTGCACAAAAGCAAATTCCTGCTAATGGACACATGGAGTGGTCTTTAATCACAAACCCTTTTCTGGCACACAGTAGTCTTTGTCTCCTAACCCCATATAATCAGTTCCCTCCTGACCATGGGAGTGTGTGCAACCTCATGCTCTGGCTGCTCCTGGACTATCTGTACGTAAATCCCAATAAACTCTTATGTCTTTTCCGCTGTCTCTGGGTCTTTTCTTTGGTCTTTCTAGTGCTTCCCCATTGCAGCTCACCCAGTTGAGCATACGATTGGACTTGAGATCACACACCATATTTTAAGGGGTTTCTGAGGGTAATTTTGACTATCTGCAATCTTTGGTTTACTATACACATCAGAACTCAAATGCCAAAGACAGGTATCTCCACTGGAACTGACACCCAGTGAGTGGAAGAGCTCCCCTGTGTAGAGTCTGAGTGGCAACAAGCAAAGATGAAAGGGGTCAAGAGCAGTAACCCTGACAGCAACATTTAAGGGATGGGAAGGGGTCTGGACAGAGGGTGGTAGGGACAGAGGCCCAATTATCACCCCATGTAGGAGCAAATGTGACGTTAGGAGTGAACTGCAAAGATACACTATGCTTTCTAGGAGCCTGGCTCTGAAAATAAGAGATAGATGGGTCTGCAGGATCTACATCTACATCTACATCTATATCTATATCTATATCTATATCTATATCTATATCTATATCTATATTTTTTTATTTCAATGGTATATATATATATACATATTTCAATGGTAGAAATTTAAAAAATTTATAGCCTGTTGGGGAAGAACCAACAGAATGAGAGTCAATGAAAATATAAGATCTGGGGAAAGAGTTATCTTTAAACAAGTTATTGTCTTATGCTAGTGGATAGGAATGGAGATGGATAAATTCTAAAGGTCCTGGTTGGGCAAATATGGAGGGCAGGGGTTTCTCATACGGTCTGGACAATATGAAGCTGGACTTTTTTTCTGCATACAGTCCAAGTAAGAAGTTGACCAATTTAAGACTTCGCTTACTTCCATCTTTATCTTCAAGAAACAGATGAATGTCACCATAAGTCCCCACACCTAATCAAATAGGCGAATTCACTGAGCTAGATATTTTTGAACTGTCCCCAAGACATCTGTTCAGACCATAAGAGAAACTACAGGGCTTGATAATGGTCTTGCCTCTGGGAGGAGCCAGAGAAGAGAATCCTGTAATACATCAGGAAGGCCATCAGGGGCCCTGGCTTAGAAGCGTCCTAGCCTTGGGGCACACGTCAACATGGCTCACAGTGAACAGCCCCTCAGGGTGGAGGCAAATTAAGAAGAATGAAAAGGTCCTGTTCCTGCTATGGAGACTGTTGGGCCCTATTTTGTAGCTTTGGGGTGAATCTGTGGTTAGAAGTCCCCTGGGAAAGCTGGAGCCATGGAACATCTGATTCCCAAATAAAATCCAGTGAGTATAAGGAAACCAAATCTCCCACCTCAAAATCCCACATTAGTAAAACAAAATCAAACGGAAATGACTTAGGTGCAGGGCATGCCAAGAGGAAAAAGAAAGCTCTTTCAGACTGCATGGACTCTTCTTCAGGGGGTTGCTTCTGCTTTTTTGTCTGGCAGCAGAACCCTTAGTCCCACCTACTAGCTACCATACCAGAGGCCACCTGGGGATGACACTGCCCCACCATGCCCTGCATATGTACAACTCTTATTTCCCTAACCAGATAAAGCACTTTGACCATAAAGTCTCCATCTGATTAGTTTTTGTTGGCCTCACCGCTAGCCCAGTGTTTGCACATGGTAGCTTTAAGTGAAGGGGCACTTAATAGGAACTTGAAGCAATTTTCAAGATTTGGATACTCTGAGTTTCAGATATTAAAGTATACCTTTCTTGGGTCTTGGGAAAACAGCAATTATAAATTAGGTTATAGTAATTATGATATGTCTAAATGGCATTCACAGTGAAAGAGGAGCTTGGAACATTAGAAAGGGATGCACCTCTAAAATTACTGATATACATAAGATGTGTTGAGTGTCTGGCCAGGGGGTAGGGGACAAATGAGATAACCTATTATCTCACTTTTATGAGTTATTAAAGAAAACTGAAACATAAAGAAATCCTGGAACATTCATTCCTCCAAATGTATCATTAGATTGTTAAGGTGTTAATAGTCACACTTTGGCGCTTTTCTCCTTCACTGAAGTCACTACTTTCCAAATGTCAATATTCCAGAAGAATTAAATCTATAGGCACTTTCCACTCCCAACAATATTTTTGGTAAGGTTTCAGTGATATCTGGAATAGAATTCCATGGCCAAACACTAGCCCACTCAGTTTATTTGGCAGATTTCCATTCTAGAGGTAAGAATATTCAAGTACCAAAAAACAGAAAAAAGGTAAAGCTGTAAGTAAGAAAAAAGGTCTGAATAAAGCTATAGTCCAAAAACATGACAGAAGATAATTAGAATTTTAATGATGAAAAGAAATAGAGATATGTAAGAGGAAAAAGTAGTATAGTAAAAAAGTACGTGTTTTGGAGTTATATATGTTGATACTCAAATCCCAATTCTGGTACTTCTTAGCTGTGTGATGTTGCGTATACTTTTCCTAAGCATCAGTTTCCTTATCTGTAAATAAGGATGAAAATACTTGTTTTATGAGGTTTTAATATCATTAAATTATTTAGCTGGAGATTCTTAGGGCTTTGCTCATCATTAGCATTTATAAAATATTTACAGTTATTATAAAACAGTATGACATGATCTATCTGAATAAGTCAATAAGTGTTTGTTCACTATATAGCAATAATGCTTACAGCTTTACACAAAAGGAAAAAATGACCCATGAGACCCATCTCTGCCTCTGCAAAGAACTTAATAGTTTTATAAAAGGTGAGTGCCGGGACATGCCTAATACATGTTTTCAAGTCAGGCTGACTTTGTTCAAATTTTGTCTCTGCTAATTACTTGTGGGTTACCTTGTATGACTTGTATTTTCTCTCTGAGCCTCACATTCCTTATCTACAAAATGAGCTTAATAATAATGTACCTCCTCATGCGGTTGTATATAGGATTAAATAAGATAACGTAAGAAAAACATTTAGTACTCTGTCTGGAACATCATCATCATGATATATTATGATTATTGTTTCATTTATTGAACAAATCATCAGGGACTCAGGAACTTGGATTTCTTGATTTTTAAAAATAACAAAAGTTTTCCATTTTTAAATGTTCTAGCAAAAGATATGCAACATTCTGATGGAAAAAAGTTATAGAATGATACTGAATACATAAAAGAAGGCCTAAATAAGTAGGAAAACACATAATTTTTTTCATGGATGAGAAGACTTAATAATGTAATATCAGCAATACCTCCTCAATTAATTTGTAATTTAATGCAATTCCAAAGCCCCAAGAGCGTCTTTCGTTGAGATTAACAAGACGATCCTTCATAAATTGTCAAAAAATAGCCAAAGCAATTCAAGAAACCAAAAGAAGAATAAGGGAGATTTGCCTACCCAGAAAACTCTGTAAGGTGGGAGTCACTAAAACAGTATGGACTAGACACAGAAACAGACAAACAGACTAGAAGAATGGGATGGAAAGCCTAGAAACAACTGACATCCAACAGGGGAGTTTATATTTATTAGAGGTGGCATAAAAATCAGAGGGGAAAATGTGAAATATGTAGCGCCTAGTGTACTGACTATTCAGGTGGAGAAAGATAAGTTAGATTCCCAACCCTAAAAATTACATTGGGGTGGATGTAAAAGATGGATTATGGATGTAAAAATGAAAAGCAAAATTATAAACTTTTAGAAGAAAACATGAGAGGATATCTTTATCATATTAGGGCTAAGGAAGAATTTGCTGAGTAACGTACAAAAGCATAAAACATTAAGGAAAAGCTGATGTTTGAGCAAATTAAAATTAAAAAATTTTTTTTCATGGTAAGAGGCAACAAATATAAAGGGGAAAGACCAAAGACTAGGAAATGATAATTGTAATAGTACAACAAAAGTTTTACCCAGAATATATAAAGAACTGTAACAAATCAGTAAGAAAAGGCAAACAGCTCAATAGAAAATATGCAAGGAACATGATCTGGCAAATTACAAGGGGGAAACTTGAAGGCCTAACAAACCCAAGATGCAAAATGGCATTAGTTATCAGAGAAATAGAAAACAAAAATGAAACCATTTTACATTCACCATATCGGCCAATTAATAAGTCTGATAACACCAAGTGCTAGTGGAGGTGTAAACCAATAGTCACTTTGGAAAGTAATTTGGAATTTTTGATTAGAGGTGAAGAGATGTGCACCCCATGACTCAGCAATCCTACTCTAGAGAAACTCTCATGCATATCTGCCCCATGAGATACATACAAGGATGTTCCCAGAAGAAGTGTTCATAATAGCAAAAGCTGAAGCCAACCAGTTTCTCAATAGGGCAATGGATAAACTGTGGTTTATTTATACAACATGGTATACAGCAGCAGTTGACAATGGATAAACTTACATATGGGTGAGTAAGATAGTATTTGTGTTAAAATACAGAACAATAGTATAATGAAAACACATATAACACTTATACATACATTAAGTTGTAAAAGCACTCAAGGGATGGTTATTTTGAGAGGTGGCATGGAAGTTTAACTCTGTTAATATTTTATTTCTTTAAAGGGAGGGAAATAGGGAGAGAGGAAGGAGGTATGGGAGAGAGAGGGAGGGAGTCAATTCATGTAAAGCAGTATGACAAAATGTTAGTGTATATTTAGTCTGGGTGGTGGTTTCACATGTTTCTTTTAGTCTATTATCTGTTTTTGTCTATGTAAGTTTTCATAATCAAAGACTTAAAATTATCACCACCCTAAAAAAAAAACAAACCAAATTCTATGCACTCCACGTGTTCACATCATTAAATCCACTTTAAGATTTCTTAAAATTCTCCTTACCCCTGAGGACTGCACATCTCTACTCAAATGGGAGGACTTTTTACTGAGGCCAGCCAGTGTGGCCCAGCCATCTGCTTTACCTTCCTCAGGTACTCTGCTTTTCAGTGTTCAGAGTTCAATGTTCACCTTTTTCAAATCCTTGCACGTAGGCAAGGGTGTCAGTTTAATCTTGGTATCTCACCCCATTTCCGAATATTAGTCTCTTTTAAGTCTCTATCACAACATGCATTTTCAGTGGATGGCATAGGATTATACTCTTCAGTGTTGAAGCTTAAATCCCACGAGAAGATAGAAAAATGCATACACAAAACAACATACCTAGGTATGAAAGTAGAGGAAGACAAGACAGCATCGGTACAATCGCAGCGATTTGCTCTACCACATGCATGTTAGACCTACCTTTAAGATAAGTTAACTCAGCGACATTATTGATGCTCAGTAAGTCAGCACCTTGATTCTGACACGAAACATAAGCTTCTTTCCAAGAAAGAGCTGCCTGAGTGTTAAATTGGTAGCAACTTCCAGTCTGCTCATTCTTTTCCCAGTTATCTTCACAGCCATTTTCTATTGATAAGAAGATACATCAGTGATCATAAAGTAAGGGCATAATGTTTTCTATTACTTAGAATGATTACCAATACTGCAATAAATTTGCAGACTCTTAGGATATGCAAAAATTGAGGCTTCTCAACTAGACCGTATTTTGATTCTTTGGTTACACAAAGACACTTAAGTCATAAAACACCAAAGGACTCAGGCTGGTTATCCCATTCTGCTATTTTCCACTCTTTATTCCCTGTCAATTACAGTGTCACATTTTAGCCCATGCCTTCCCTCTGCTTAAAGGTCAGAGTTTTCAATGGTGCTCACACTGTAACACCCTGAACTGTTGGAAAACAAGCTCACCCGAAGACTGTGGCAGACAGCAAAGGGGTTTGCCCATGGCCTGCAGTGAAACCATTATATGTGTGTGCATGTGTGCAGATGTGCTATTTAAATGCCAGTGATTTAGAGCCCAAGTGACTAGCATTTTGGGATACTCAGCCCAAATTTGTCCTTAACAGTTTAATAGATTAATATATGAGAAATAATATCACATAATTAACATTATATATGTACATATGTATGCATAGGTACATAAATATATATGTTCATTGTATAATGCACACATTATTTTCTTTAACAAATATATAAAAAGCATGTGTAATTTCAGACCAAGAACCTTCAAACTGTTTCCTTGATGAGCCATGTAAGTCTTGATACAACTGGTTCAAAAATATATTCAGAGCCTCTCATGTGCTGTTTACAAGAGGGAAAGTCCAATGTAGGTTATGACAGGTGTATCCCAGGCTCCACTCAGGGGTTTTCTAAAAGGCCTCCCATAGCCAGTCTCATATCACATGTTAGGCTCATGGCTTTCAACCTTGAAGGGCCCTCGGAGATCATATTGTTTAATGCTCTCAGTAGCTAGAACAAAGCTCTAGAAGTGTTTGTGGCAGAGCTATAATCAGGATATTGGTCTCTAAATCTGGTCTTGCTGATCTTCTGAATGGCATACTTTGTTTCTTCAGCCACTTTTGAATGGCCTAAATAGCAACAGGATTGTTGTGATATTTGATGAAAACAAAATAGGTGGATTTGCAAGGACATTGCCTGAAGGTTCCTCGTTACCACGGAGGCCCTATGCTCATAAATCCAGAAGCTTCCAGTGAGATGGCAATGTGTTTGCTGTAAAATCTCCGTGCTCTAGCAGTCCTCAGTCTGAGAAGCTTGCAGCCTTGCTTCTTCCATAAAAATAACATTGGGAGGCCCATGAATGCATTGACGACATTCCCCTCCCCCAGCCAAAGAAGGTTGAAGGCACCAAGACACATGCCAGTGCGGTCTGAGTCTGACTGGCCCTTTCATCAACCTGGGTCTGCTGCCTCTCACCTGAGAAATAATGCTAAGCTCCCTTTCCCTGTAAAATTTCTGATCTAGACTATAGTAAGGTTTACATGAAATTGCTGCCTGTTTAACCAAATTCTGCTTGTTACCAATTACAGGTGAAGCAAATATTGGCTTTTTATCTTTCAGTGGATTCTAGTTGCTGAAAAGCCTGTGCTTCTACCTAGAAAAGTAATTCTCTAAGTGTGACTCCTGGACCAGCATCGTCAGCATAATCTGGGAACTCATTACCCTGAACATTCTTGGACCCTACTCCAAATCTATCCAATCACAATTTTGGGGGTTGGGCCCCAGAAATCTGTGTTCCAACAAACTATCCGAATGATCCTTAGCACCCTGAAATTTGAGAACCATTGACTCAGTATAACCTCTTCAAGTTGCTTAGAACTCTGCATTTTGAAGCTCCGTTTATCTTAAGGAGGGCTCAGCATTACTAAGACCACCAGATTGGCTACCGAATGAGGCAGGATAGTATAGTGGTTTGGGGCAAAGATTTCAGAGCCAGATTTCCTAGGTTTCAATCCTAGCTCTGAAATTTATTAGTTGTGTGACCTTAGGCAAGTGATTTAACTCTCCTATGCCTCACTTTGCTCATCTGTAAAATGGGGATAAATAATGGTACCTACCTTGTAGGCTGATGTGAGGACCAAATGGGTTAATATAGGTTGGGTGCTTAGAATAATACCTGACACTTGGCAGAACCCTGTAAGTATTAATTATTATTACTTAGATCTGGAACTTTCCCTTTCTCTTTACTATAGATTCTTCCAACCTGTTGCCCATTAAAAAATATTTCTGGAGCACCAATCATATGTTGGGTACTGTGATCGCCTGTGATCTCACTTGATTGGTGAGAAAATACGTCTGTTATATACCAGATAATAATGCAACTGCTACTTTGGTCTCCCCTCTCATTTTCTAAAGAACAGTGAATTCTTTAGTACTCCTGGAACAGTTTGCTTTAATAAGAAACAATTAGAAAAAATGCTTGGACCAACACACAGGAATGGCAGAGGAAGCCATTTTTGAGAGGGCCAGGGATATGTCCCTTTTGTCCCTCACTCTTTGCTCCAGGTCATAAACATACTTAAGTCTTCAACATTCTAAAGTGTTTATTTAACCCATCTCACCCTCAAACCACCATCTTTGTTCTTTTACTTTTCCATAAAAATGGTTTACTCTCTTTCTGTTCATGCTTCAGTCTACTATAACCCAGCTTCTATGACCACTAATGGTCTTCAGAAACTGCTCTATTAAAACTTGGCAGCAATTTCCTAACTCATGCGTTTTCCACATCATCTCCCCAAGGTACTTGTGCCACAAAATACTCCCTCACCCTTTGTCTTCCGTGGCACCATCCTGTCTTGGTTCTCTTCCTGGCCTACTTCTGAAAGCAAATTTATAGCTACATACTACTTCCCTCTCTTTCCTCAAATATATACTCCTTATCAAGGATAATATTTGTTGCAGTCCTTTCTAGGTCATCTTGGAGCCTTCCTTCACCCTCCTGCCTCATAGAAATGGTGTCCCTTTCTTTCCATGTATAAAGTTGACTAACCCATACATACCTGGTATTAAGCAGATGCCCCACTTTTGATCATGTTCATAATTTAATGTGGTCGCACACCATGGCCCTCTGTGATTTCTGTCAAGAATGCAATCATGAAACCAGGTCCCGTTAACTAAGAATGGAAATTCACAAGGTCTACCATAGGAGTTCCCATCTCTGGTATATATCTCTGTGTATTGGGGAGGAAGTAGAGGAAAAAAAGAGTTAAAAACTGGATAATCAGCTTCAGTTAACTAATTTCTAAAACTACTTTGAAAGATTGTTGTTTTCACTTGAATAGAGCATCTGGGTAGGCTGCACAGTGTGGAAATTCAGAGTATGGATGCTGACTGCTCATCTCTGGACTTGAATGCTGTCTCACCCAGTGACCAACTGTGTGGCTATGGGCAAGCTCTCCAACATCTAATTAGCCTTAATTTCTTCATTTGCAAATTAGGAATAATAGCATCTAGCTTAGAGTTCTTCATGAGGATTCAATGAGATAATCCATGCAAAGCTTTATAATTGTGGTGTGATGAAAAGCTAAAAGTTCCTAGCCAGATAAAGTAAGGATCACATGACTGCGTGGGTTGCAGAAGGGATGCCCTGCCTGAGACTGCATTTACACTTTCTTTTTTTTAGCAAAAGTAGGACCAGAAAAATACCTTGGGATCATTGAGGGTGGGAGAGGACTTTGGAATCAATTGTCGAGTCCGAGAGAAGGACAAATAGCCCCACTATTCACAGAAAGGTGGTAGAATTGAGGCCTTGGGTTTTGAGAAAGTGGGAGGAAGAGTGGCTGGATCTCTGAATGGATTGCTGGAGAGGGGCAGGGCATGGTAATTCAGGTTATGAAAGGAGAACCAGCTTCAACTGGGCAGTCATGGGACCAACTGGTGGCCAGTGAGGTAGCAAAACTAGATTTTCTTTAATAATTTTCCCTCATATAGGAAGAGGAACTGATCCAACATCAAATAGGCCTGGAAATGCTAGATAAAGTACTCAATACTTAGGTCAATAACAGGTCTCTTAGAAAGGGGTTTTTATAGAGCAGCTAACTCTAGAATTATTTCAGCCACCTTTCTCTATATCCTTAATTTGTTTAAAACTATAGTCATTATGGTGGTTACCGTGCGGGAGAGGCTGGGGTGGGTGAGGGGGATAAAGCAGCATAAAAATTCCCAATCATAATGTAAGTTGGTCATGGGGATGGTAATATAGCATGAAGAATATAGTCAATGATTCTGTAACATCTTCCTATGTTGAAAGATAGTAACTGCACTATGGGGGTGAGCATTATAATAATATGGGAAACTGTTGAACCACTATGTTGTATACTTGAAACCAATATAAA
Organism: Smutsia gigantea; assembly: GCA_032199065.1. Classification (NCBI taxonomy): domain Eukaryota; kingdom Metazoa; phylum Chordata; class Mammalia; order Pholidota; family Manidae; genus Smutsia; species Smutsia gigantea. The sequence goes on from JAVSCE010019530.1 coordinate 83,651, forward strand.
ATTGTACATCAATGATACTTCAATAAAAATAAAACTGTAGTCATTATCACATGAAGTAATAGCTATTAGGTAAAACATAGTAATGAGATCTTATCACCCTTTACCAGGCTAGCAGAGTTCCTCAAGATATTTCATAGATTTGCTTAAAAGTGTATACTTAAGATAGTATTTGATTCCACATCCTTTGTTATTCTCAAATGCTCATTTAACTGAAATGTGAGACAATTTAATAGTTGAGAATTATTAAATAGCAGTACAGCAAAAAGTAAGAATCATCTAGATGCTTTTATTTTCAAACAGTCTTATAAGAAACACTGGTTTTGTTTTCCTCTGACATACAAATGCTTTTGAACAGGCTACTTCTGTGAAAGAGTAATTTGACCTATTTTATAAGGATCTTGATTATTAACTATGTTTAGTTTTTAACCATACCAAAACCCCTAAGAGGTGATGACCATTTCTATTCCTATATCACAACACTTAAAAAGAAAGCCCCTCAGCACAAAGATTATTACTTGTAGAACCATCAGTTTTTCTTCTAAAACACCGTGTTTCTGTAGTAGAAAGTACTTTCACATACACTTCTTTCACTTGCTCTTTACCATAAGCCCCTGAGATCCATAGGGAAAGTATTGCACTTGTTGGTGAAATCTCCATTTCTGCAGAATAATTGAGACATTCAGTCACACAGCCCTCAGTGAGTGACAGGGATGAGAACTAGCTCTCTGATTAGAGTCCTTGGCATGTAGGGACAACTTGTGACGTCAACGGCTGCCTTCTCAAGTTCCAAGTTACATTTCAGAGCTCAAAGCTGGGTTTTAATTTAAAACCTGTCCTATTTGATGAATGCTAAGTATAAAACAACCGCAGCAGCTGGATTATGCTAACTGTTCACTTAGAGTTGTATTCTCACAGGTTCTTCACTGCGGCTGGACCTCTGAAGTCCAGCCGCAGTGAAGGTTTCCCTAGAGGAACAGGCCTTCCTGAGAAGAATCTTCTCTGAATGTGCCAAGTTATGGTGATAGCAGCTTAAAACACCAGCTTATTCTGCAATAGGCACAAAATTGTGAGAAAAGGCACTTACATGGGGAAAACTAACATTAATGTCTTTGGTAACATGAGACAAAATAGCTTCAATGGATAAAGAAGTTGTCAGGACTCTAGGAATTGCTCAAAATTCAAATAGTTCTGTAGACACCTTCCCCTGAAAGTCCATTTCCTCTGCACATTTCACCAAATGTGAAGAGTACTAGTGAGGTCAAGATATCTTAATGCTATAAATGCATATCTGGATGCTAGTCAAAAGCAGTTTATTCATAAAACTTATGAATTATGAAAAAAGATGACTCACAGAGGATGGGTTGCAGGGAGAGGCAACCCAGGACACAATGACAAATAATTGTTCTTTTAGGAGTTAAAAAACAATTACACAGTGAAAGCCAAGGGAGAAATAAAAAAGTTATATTTGGGGAACACAATGCTGGTTTTGAGTGAGAGCTTTGCTGTTATAAGCTGAGTGACCTTGGACTACACTTTGTTGGGACTCAGGTATCTTATCTTTCTTATCCCCACACAGCTAGATAAGAGTCGGGGCAAGGTCCCACACGGGGAGTCTGAGAGGGCAGTCCTAGAGAAAATGCTTAAGACAGCCATCTCTAACCTAAGAATAGGAAGGGAATACATGCATTTAAAAGAGTAAAATTGCTTAATATTTTATTAAATTTGAATGGTCAGAGAGGATATAGCCAGACAACTCCAGGGTGACTTGTAGATTTCTGACATATGGGACTCAGATGGCGCCAGTCACCTGGAGAGGAACGGAGAAGAGAAGGTAGGTTTGTCCCTGGCACCTGTGCAAATTAAAACTTGAGGTGTATGTGGATGAGTCAGAACAAATGTGCTTTTTGTAGAAATTTCTAAATTTGTTTTGAAAATTTAGTGTTCCAAATATTGTGTGTGATAAGGCCAAGAAACACTCTATGCCTGCGGGCTCTTGCTGTTGGCACCATTTAGCCCTGAGATAGTATCCTAGGTGGGTTCTTAAACTTTTTGTGCCACTGATCACTTTGGCATCTGTGTGAAGTGCACAGGCCCCCTTCTCAGAAGAATATTATAAATACATAAAATAAAACACATTAAAAAAATAAATGCAGTAGAATAGGATTACAAAGAAAGCCAGGTATATTGCAATGAAAGCATTTTGAATTGAAAATGCAAATACTGTATGATCTAGTATTCCACTTTTGTGTATTTACCTGAAGAAAACAAAACACTAATTTGAAAAGATATACACACCCCTATCTTTATTGCAGCATTATTTACAATAGCCAAAATAAGAAAGCAACCTAATTGTCCATTGATAGGTGAATGGATAAAGAAGATGTAATATATACAGTATCTACAATATGTATATATATATATATACACACACACACAATATATACAATAGAGTATTACTCAGCCAAGAAAAAGAATGAACTCTTGCTATTTGCAACAACATGGATGACCTGGGGGTATTATGCTAAATGAAATAAGGCAGACAGAGAAGACAAATACTGTATGACTTCACTTATATGTGGAATCTAAAAAACAAAACCCAGAAACACTCATACATTTAGAAACAAACTGGTGGTTGCTGGAGGGGAGAGGCATGGGAGGTAGGCAAAATAGGTAAAAGGAGTAAAGAGGCACAAACTTCCAGTTATAAGACAAACAAGTCACAGGGATGAAAGGCACAGCATAGGGAATACTGCCAATAATATTGTAATTACATTGTATGGTGACAAATGGTGACTATACTTACTATGGTGAGCTTTTAGTAATGTGTGTAAATGTTGAATCACTATTTTGTATATCTCAAAGTAACATAACATTGTATGTCAGATATACTTAAATTACAAAAATAAGTAAGTGAAATCATACAATATGAAAAACAAACAAATGAAGGCATTTGCGGGATTAAAGGAATTTACAATTACAACTATATCCTTCAAAAGATTTGGAAGCAAGACACAGAAAGAGCCCTGCCTAGAAAATTATCCTTTCTGATCCTTGAACAAATACAATGAAACAAGTCAAACCCAGTTCAAAAGGCATTTCGTTTGGTTCCATGTTTTCTCTTAGCTGCCCAGTTACTCAATGGCTTTTACAGCACAAAATTTGACTTGCCATTAAGTGGCATCCAGAAAGTAAGTACTGTCTTACTGTTTAAGGTTAGGAGGAAGCTGGCTAGCGGAGACAGACTTGTTAATCTTGGTTAAGGATTAAAGAAAAGATGAATCCCATCTCTAATACTCTATCCACTATTTCCCCATAACGGTAGAGCCTGACATTGCATAAATAGGAAGAGGTTCCCCAAGAGAAAAACTTGTGTAGATAACAGGAAGGACGGGAGGCCAAATTTAGCTCAACTGAGCTTTAAGAGAAGAGGAAAATCTCTGTAAAGGTATGTGAAGTTTACAAAATAGAGCAAACGTGAGATAACAGTTAAGATTTCAATATGACAATTAAATATATGTACTTATCTCAACAATTTGATGAAATTTAGAGCAAAATAATGAAAAAATCTTTGCTTGGGTAATAGCTAATTACATTTAGAGGCTTAAGAAATAAATCTACTCATTCTGTTTAAATTGGAAATTCATTACAATCTCCTCTGGAGACTTAGAACAAAGTTCATGATAAGCATTCCCCTAAGAAGTATTCATATGCTTATTTCTGGAAGCAATTGAGCAAAATTCACTCTTAAAATGGCTGAATCATAAATACAAACCTCAAAGTGTGATAGCTATGCCAAAAATAAAAAGTAAATAAGTAAATCCACAAGAGGTCTTCAGGTTTTTCCGTGACATCAAACTCTGAAGACAAGGAAAAATACATTTCCTTTCCTGTCTTCTTCTTTCTTCTTCAACTTAGAATAGGTTTGACTTTACTACATCATTTGCCTTTTAACCTGTATGAAGGATTTCCTGTTACTCTAATGTTTCCTTTCCTCTGGAGTTCAGGATGTAGTCATAGAAGTATACATGCTTGGGCATCAGAGAGATTTCAAATCCCAGGTTTACCACAGCACAGCTATGTGACAACCGCTCCCAGCCTTACCTGTGAAAGGGGAAAACAGACCTCACAGAGGTAGCTCAGAGTAACTGCACAGCGCCTGGAATTAAAGGCCAGCTCGCTGTCCTAACTAGAATATGACTTTACTTGTAGTCAGCTGTGCGTGGTCAGTGTCCCATTTACCATATGCAACAGCAAATGAGTCAAACATCCTCCCCAATACTCACCATGGTAAGGCTGGTCACAGAGGCTTTCCTCTGAACCTCCTTTCTTCCAGACATCAGATGAATTTGTACTTGCTACAGCATGTCCACCCTTCAGAGCCAACCGGTATCGGGCAGCTCCGTACAGAGAGTGATGCTCACATTTCCACCACAGCATGGCACTGGAGTCACAGCTGAACATTCTCAAGGCATCTGTGGGCTTGACAATATTTAGGCCAAGGCACTTCTGGGATTGCAGATGAAAGAGCCGGTGAGCAGACACCCATTTCCATAGCATGTCCCTGGTTCCGTCACAGTCCTTTGCTACTATCCAGTCATTCAGTGGCTGGATGCACTTGTCTGTATTTTCATTGACGATGGTGAATGGCTCATTACCTGTGTCATGACAGACAGCCAAGAACACATTTCAGGATTCTGAATTATGGGGTCAGTGCCTCTTGACCCCTCCTTGCTGGGGAGTCTGAGCACCACGGGACTGCTCCCACCCTCCAAGCTGTATGAACTGTAATGTGCTTCATTAGGTCAGAGGACAGTGGTGGCCAGAGAGGCAGTACAGTGTGGGTAAGAGCACGGTCTTCCTGGGAGCCAGTAAGACTAAGAGCCAGTCTTCTGGGCTCATATTCTGCCTCTGCTACTTGTTAGCTATATGATCAGTTATTTAATGCTGTGCTTCAGTTTCCTTTTTTGTAAAATAAGACTTTATCCAGTAAGTGTCAGATAAAATGAGCTCATAGACATAAAGTGCTTAGAATAGCATATTTGTTATTATTATTCCATGAAACATTTCCTACTTATTTAATGAGATGAAGGAAAGCCTTAGTTTTCATCCTCCCCAGACAGGTGGTCTACAGTCAGTGAAAAATATCTTCAGCCTTTTCAGGACAACTATTCTGTCTTGCTTACACTTTAGCTACTATGGCTAAATTATTACATGTGTCTCAGAGGAGATGGTGAAACTTCTGAGTGGGGGGAAGTGGAATAGTGGGGTAAAGGAATGAGAGGAAATGGTCTGTGTTCCGAGGGCAGGGGGAAATCTATGGCCAGCTGCATCATAGCACCTTCAGGAAAGTGACAGGAAGACCCTGGGGAGGGGTTGGGAGTGGGTGGACTGACTATGTGGATCATGCAGGGAGGCCAAACCCAAGCTCCAGGAATCACCTGAGCTTATTCAAGACTTAGTAGGGTTCAAGACCCAGTAGGCTCAGGAACTCAGAAGTAACCAGGGTGAGCTGAAGGCTAAGGGAGGGACCTCCCAGAATGTTCCCCTGGCAGTTTTGTGAGCAGGGGCAGACCTCAGTAATGACAGAAACTGCAATTCTGTTACCCAGGTGGAATGGGACCCCAGGATAAATTTGATTTCATTAAAATAAGGCAATGCATCGTTTCTTGCAGACCTGAGTTTGTGGAGCAAGATCCACATCTGTGGAAACAAACTACAAGTGGACAATGTGGTCAGTGCTTTTACAAAGAAAAGGTTTTGAAGTTATGGCACAGAACTTCACGTTAATGAGAATAAAGCTGAAATATTTTAGACAAACTTAAACTATTATTGTCAATGAACAGGGTTCAGCAGAAGGACTTGTAAGATTTTGGTTCCCAAAACGCACTTTAATTTTGATGCCAGCTTCACAATCATTGGGTTTATAACACGAAACCCCCATCCTAATGGTACTTCACAGGCTTTCAGAGTTAAAAATTCTCACAATAAGGACTTGGGAAATTTCACCATGCAAATAATAACTGTAAAATTAAGTCCAATTCCAGTTTGAACTTTGGGCAGAACTTTTGTTTTAAATAGCTGCAGTAGCAACAAGAAAAGCAATAGGAACAACCAAATCCTTTAAAGCCTCAAGTTATTTCTGCTTTCAAACCTGTATTTTAAACACTGCATAGGTTGCAGCTAGGTAGGTTTGCCATAGCAGCATCCATCCCTCCCTTATTCTTCTTGGACATCACTGCAGTTTTCTTCCTTATGGACACAGTTCAGGAGGATAATGAACAAAAAAGCAAAACATACTATCTGGGATGATTATCACTCACACTTTACTTTCTCCAATGCCCATATCCCACCTAGCCAATGGCCACTCAGACCCACGATGCACCTCTTCCCCAAACTATTCTCTCATCTCTTCAACAGAAATCTTGTGTTTCAAAGTATCAGGAATTGCTGCAGAAAAAAGAAGTCTGCTTCTGTAGGAGAACGGGTGGGGGGGCTTCATCCTTGCTGGAACCTTCCCCACTCCTGCCCTATGGTCTCACTGTTCTCTTCCCTGAGCACTCTGCTATGTGTTCCTTTACCCCAGATAGGTCAACTGGGCAACCACCTCTGGGGTTTGGAGTTCTAGATTTTTCGAGTTGCCTCTGCAGAAGCCAGTGGATCAGCTACAGTTTAGTACAGTGGAAAGAGCAGTGGAATAAGGAGTCAGGGGTCCCAGATTGAAGACTAATCTCTGCCACCAGTTAGCTGGGAGACCTTGGGGCCTTCACTGCATCTCCCCAGGGTCTTCTATCTTCACATGTAAGATGAAAGCAGTGCAGTATAAGGTATCCAAGCCACTTCTGCTACCAATGTCCTATGCTTCCATAAGGTAAGCTGTCCTAGCCTTGCAGGTTTTACTAGTCTTTGCTAAGTTCATTGCCTATTGTTCGTAACAGATGTCTATGTCATGCTAATCCTAGTAGTATTTTAGGTCATTCTAATACCATTTGTATAGGGCATGTGCTCTTAGATGACAGTGCTTTTATAAATATACTTAAGAAAAGAAAAAAAATTTACCCTTTTTCACTTACTATGGTTTATTTCTGGGACATCTATGGACTTAAGCTTAGCTTGTCGGAACTCTGAAAGACTGCAAGAGAGGTGTGGAGTACCATGCAGTAGCTATGCTTAGGATAAGTTGCTAAGCCTCTAAACTAATTGCAGCATCTGTGACTGTAGATACTTACCTAATTCAGTCTGTTTTCTAACCAATAGTATAATATCAATGTTTGACACCTATAGTGGTCACTTAGCACAGATATGAATTATTGATAGGACTTAAGGAAACTTGTTATTAGCATTCATACATAATGCATGTGTAAGCATTCATACATAATACATAAGCTAGGGAGAGGATTGCCTTCTCATGATGTTTTCCCTTACCCTTAGCTGGAGTGGTTCAGTCTGCCTCAGTCTCATGACCTTACTGGGGTGATAGCTTGAAGAGTGGGAAGGACTGAGAAAGTGTGAAAATAATTCCTCACTTAGAAAATTTGTTAAATAAGGGTATATAAAATATTTAAGAAATGTACTACACTTAGAAAAGGTAATTCAGAGCAATTTATACAACAGATTCTTTATTGACAGCCTTATATTGCATCTTATTCACTTTACAACCTTATACTGGTCCTAAATGGAATTTTAATGTTTGCCTCCAAATACAATATTAGAACAAGTCTAAAAGGCAGAGGTTGATAAAAAGCCTCATCACCCCTAATAGCACTTTTTATATGCTTCATTTTGTATAAACATTCCAGTGGTGCTTGAGGGAAAACGGCTAAGTAGCATTATCATAAATTGAAAATAAATTTTTAGTATTTTCACATCCATCAAAGGAAAACTATCTCTTATTGTCTGATCACTAAGTAACTTCTGTCTGACAAGCTCTAAATCAGAGAGCTTTGCACATTCCAAAGAGAAGCTGGACATCAACATTTTATAACCACAGACAGATGTAGAGAGAGATGGCTTGGGAAGACAAGAAAGATGACTATTGCAACATTCTGAGTTTCAGGGGAACTTCCACAGTCCACGCTGTTAAGCAATTTGGGGAGCTGCCAATGTGTGTACAAAGTGTACAGGTGCAGCAGGAGAGATCAGAAGTCTGGGTCTGCTACTTCAAAAGTAGGTCGTTAAGTAAGAGCTGGTCTATGGCAATCTACTAGGAGTTAGAAGTCCTGGAGTTCAGCGTGGGTGGAATGGGCTGGTGAGCACCTCAGGAGTCCCTGAAGGTTTGGTTTACCTCAGGCTATTAGCTCTTCAAGGGAGCAAAAAAGTAAACGAAGCAATTGGCATTTCCCCAAGGACATTGCCTGCATCTGAGCTACTGAGACCACCTGCACAAACCCAGCTGCATACATGTGACGAAGTGCATGTCATTCCCAGCATTGTGAAGCTGACACGCTGCCAAAAAGCTACCCAAAGAGCTGGGGTTTCAAAATTCCAGTGCTTCCCTTAATGACAGCCAGAAGTCAGGTTTGAAGGTGTGTGTAAAGCAGACCAGAGCAGCTGCTAAGGTTGAGTAGGGATGCAGGAAAGCAAATGCTTAGGAGAACCTAGTGTGGGGAGAATGGAGTTAGGCCAATGCTCATTGCTTTGAGTTGATGAGAAAGGCCAGGTAATTTAGAAGTTGCTAAAATTAAGGAAATATTGCGTTCTATGAGGGAGACAAAGCAGGTAAGATCATAGTGGATGTAGATGGAAACCAAGAGTTTAGTGATTGAAAGATTAGTGTATTTTGACTGTAGTTAGTTGCTGCAGTGAAATTTTCTCCCTTTATTGTGGGGAAAGCAGAATTCTCACAGCAATAAAGGATTTTTGGTAGTTTCCAACATGGAAGGTCAAAGAAGAATGAGGAAGTGCAAATCAGCGCAGGGTCCGCTAAAAGGTCCTTGATGTAGATGGGGCGAAGCCACTCACGTTGTGAGTATCACGTCCCATCATTTTCTGAAGAAAGTCAAAATCAGAGAGTAACTTAATTTGGCTGCAAAGAAAATAAGAGCCACAAGCAACCTGAGTTTTTAAAAAACTCCCTGACCATCTTTTACTTCCCCATACCACAAGATAACAGAAGTGGTAGGTGGCGATGGGCGGCTGATCGCACATTAAGCAGCCTAAGAAACAAAGTCCTCAGCACACCTTTTGTCAATGCAAAAAGGGAAAGTAAAAGCAAACTCCGATTACTGCCGGGGGGATGATGGGCTGGCACTTCCCAGAGCATTAGTAAAGGGCGTCTGTTCCCGGTCCTGGTCCGCAAGCAGAGGCAGGAGCTATCCAGGCTAGCGACCAGCGCTCCAACTTGGAACCCACCCTCGTGGGGGTCGTTCGCCGCTGATAAGCCAATTGGAAGGAAGGGTCGCTGCTCGAGGCATTGGGGGAGTCATGATCACGGTCATTTTGGCGACATGGCTTAACCTGACTTCCTTTTCTGACATGCACGGTGGCGCGGTGGAGTCGGAGAATCTTTACTCATCCTTAGCACTGTGGTTGGAAAGCTCCTCTTGGCAAAGAGGACCACGGGGTGAAGGACGGGAGAGACCGCCGGGATGCATCAAGGGGATGTTATTTGCCCTTCACTCCAAGAAAGCAGGATTTTAGAGTAGAGGACGAGGAAAGGGCCGCGGGCCCGCCCAGAAAAGAATCTGTGCACCTTGCCTTCGGTGGACTCCTTGCCCTCCGCCCCGGAAAGGCCCTGTCCTCCTACGCCCCACCCGGCCTTCCCCGGGCTCCAGACGCAAAGGAGAGTGTGCACCCTGGACCTCCCCTCACTCGTCGGCTCCAGACCTCCAAGCAAAGCAGAGCGGACGCGATCAGCAGAGCGCAGCCCTAACCCCAACCGAGGAGTGTCGGCAGATCTGGCAGCGTCGAGGCAGCTAGCCGGCCGGCGGGCGGACGAGCCCGCGGTTACCTGCGCGGCCAGAGGGCTCTGCCAGCCCGCAGCACCCGAGGAGGAGCACGAGAAGTTCCGCCGCGCGGCGAAGGGTCGCCCGGCGCGTCCTCATCCCGAGCCGCCGCAGGATGCCCCACCAGGTCCTCGGGCGCACGCGGCGCCCACCGCTTCTGAAGCGCGCAGCCGGCAGCCAGAGCCTGCGCTCGGGACTCGCGCGCGCCCCGGCCCCGCCCCCGCCGCCCTCGGCCAATCAGATCAGCGTGTCCTCGGGCCGGCAGCGGGGGCGGGGCGCAGGGGGCGGTGGGAAGCTGACGCGCCGGGGAGCGGTGCGCACCTGCGAGCGGGGACCCGCGGGGAGGCAGGAAGAGCGCGCCGAGCCCGAGCGGGAGCGCCGCCGACCGCCAGGCGTGGCGGGTCCGGCCCCCGCTCTTCGGCAAAGTGGAGGAGACGCGGCACTTGCTGGGACTTGGCAACGTCCCGGTGGGTGGCCTCGGTCAGTTTAGGACCTAGCTCTCTGAGACCTAGCGCACCTCAGTCAGGAATGACTCCATTGCGCCTTTGGGCTGGAAAGGCACCCACATCCTCTTACCCCCGGAGGGGCGAATATGCGCGTCGTGTTGGCGGCTGCGGTCAAGCCACAGAATTCAGTTTTTCTAGGCAACGTCTTGCGTACTTTGATAGTGCAAACAAAGGCGAGGTAATGGGGTGCTGCAGTTAGACCCGCAGCTATTGAAGATTAAGAGCAAGAGCTGTTACCCTGCAATACTTGCAAGGATGATTAACCTTTATAACAATTTGAACTTTGCAAGTAAGCTCTTAATTTAATAACAACAACGGCGGTGATGATAATTCAGTAGAAGGCTGCTCCCCAAATTGGCAATTGTAAGAGTAGAATAGAATGTATCTTCTTTTTGTGGTAACTGCTGTCATCATAAATAGGGCGACCTAAATTGCTGGGATATGAATGTTTACTGAGCACATGGTGTGTACGGGATGGCTTCCATCCGTACCCCCAAGAGTGAATTCTTCCACAGCGAGGTGCCTTTCCTGATTCCAACAGACAAGGCTTCATGACGGCTTCCAAATCTACCTTGGCTTTATTCGGTCCCCAGACTCCAGCCTTTCAGTTCAGTAGATACATTGAGCACTTGCTATCACAGGACCTGGGCACCTCCCTGGATAAGATAAAAACATCCTTGCCTCAAGTTTACTGACTACTGGGGGAGACTGAGGCACACAGCAGTTCAGGGCAGAATGAATGGGAAGATTTGATAAAGCTTCAAGGAAGGCTGTAACACCTCAACTGGGCCTTAAGAAATAGGAATTTAAACAGAAAGCAAATAATCCAATTAAGAAATGGGCAGAGGACATGAATAGACACTTCTCCAAAGAAGAAATTCAGATGGCCAACAGGCACATGAAAAGATGCTCCACATCGCTAATCATCAGAGAAATGCAGATTAAAACCACAATGAGATATCACCTCACACCAGTGAGGATGGCCAACATCCAAAACACAAACAACAACAAATGTTGGCGAGGATGTGGAGAAAAGGGAACCCTCCTACACTGCTGGTGGGACTGCAAATTAGTTCAACCATTGTGGAAAGCAGTATGGAGGTTCCTCAAAAAACTCAAAATAGAAATACCATTTGACCCAGGAATTCCACTCCTAGGAATTTACCCTAAGAATGCAGCAGTCCAGTTTGAAAAGGACAGATGCACCCCTATGTTTATTGCAGCACTATTTACAATAGCCAAGAAATGGAAGCAACCTAAGTGTCCATCAGTAGATGAATGGATAAAGAAGATGTGGTACATATACACAATGGAATATTATTCAGCCATAAGAAGAAAACAAATCCTACCATTTGCAACAACATGGATGGAGCTAGAGGGTATTATGCTCAGTGAAATAAGCCAAGCCTAAAAGACAAGTATCAAATGATTTCACTCATATGTGGAGTATAAAACAAAGAAAAAAACTGAAGGAACAAAACAGCAGCAGACTCACAGAACCCAAGAACGGACTAATAGTTACCAAAGGGAAAGGGACTGGGGAAAATGGGTGGGAAGGGAGGGATAAGAGGGAAAAAGGGGCATTACGACTAGCAGATGTAATGTTGGGGGGGCACGGGGAGGGCAGTACAACTCAGAGAAGACAAGTAGTGATTCTATAGCATCTCACTACGCTGATGGACAGTGACTGTAATGGGTTTGGTGGGGGGGACCTGATGAAGGGGTAGTTTAATAATCGTAATATTGCACATGTAATTGTAAATTAATGATAATAAAATAAAGTATATTTAAAAAAAAAATAAAATAAAAATAAAATAAAATGAAATGATGATTGTAAAAAAAAAAAAAAAAAAGAAATAGGAATTTAACCAGGCACAGCTTGTGGGAGAAAAACAGTGAAAGAAGAGGAGCAGGAAAATGAGAAGTAGTGTGGGAAGACAGTTCAGACACTGTGGCCTCCCAGCAGGCTGCATGTGTGTGTGCGTGTTGTGGTGAGGACCTAAGTGGAAATGACAGCAGAAAGATGCCTTGTAGCTGCTTTGTGAAGTGCCTGGAATGTGCTATGAAAGTCTTTGACTTGATTCTCTTGGGAATGGTAAGTGGAGCATTCTGAGCAAGACAAATCATCAGTCTGCTTCTCTTCTGGTTTCCTCTGCATCTGTGGCTGCTGGCCTTTCTAATTCTGCCCAGCTTGGAGCTACTTAAGGGCAGTTGTCGTATCTTCTTCGTTCTCACATCCCTAATACTGAGCAACAGGCTTGACAGAACAAACTGTCAACAAACATTAGTTTACTTAATTACTAGGGCTGCTCTTTAAGCCTAGGCATACGAACTCCTGCTTGCATTATTTTGCCATGGTTTCTCAGCTGACTACCAACAGTTGTCCTCTCAGGCAAATAGACCCTCCTGAACACTGTTTGGAACATGCCACCTTTCTTCTCCTCAAATCCTTTCAGTGCTACTTGCTTATAGCAGGGGTTCCTAACTAGAAGTTCAGAGGGATTGTGAACCCCTTAAACTGTATGCAGCTTTACGTACGCACTTTTTTTTTGAGGGGAAGGGGTCCAATGCTTTCATGAGATTCTCAAAGAAGCCAGTGATACAAAAAGAAACTCCATTTAGGATAAAGCAAGCCCCTTTATGATCTGACCCTTTATCTTTAGTTACCTTCCTATGTCACTCTTGCGTTCAAGCAACCTTTCTGAATCTGTCTTGCCATTTCCTGTCTCTGCCCATATATCCGTACTTTCCCCCATCCAGAGTGCCTCTTTTCCTCTTCCCTTGTCTTAGTTCCACCCTTACAGTTAAGGCTCTGCTTCAAACGTCAAGTTTATATAAAATGTTTCTAATAAGGGCCCTAACCTTTGGGGATTCCAAATATCTGGATAATGTGCATTTTATTTCCTTTGCATTCAACACTCGCTGCCTCCTGCTGCTACTTTTTCTGGAAGTACATGTGCACTGATACTCCACCTAAGTTATAGATCCTCGGTATTTGTTGTCTTTGGTGACAGTAGAAAGCAATATATCTTTCAAGTCTCACTCTGAATGTCACTTCCCCAGAGATAACCTTTCTTCACTCTGCTGTGTAAGTGCGCTTCCTCTGTGACAGGTTCTCAATGCATTCCACATTTTGTCCTGATAGCACTTAGCATAGCTGGATTAAATAATTGTGCACTTGCTCATTTGTTAAACATCTGTCTCCTTCCCCAGGTTGCAGGACCAATAAAGGTGGTGACTCCATCTGTTTTAGTGGCTTCTGTGTTCCTAGTACCCGGCGCATGATTTGCTGGATGAATGAGTGAATAAATACATGGTAAGTGCCTTGCAAAGGATGAATGATAAACAGATATGTGGTAAATGCCTAGTGCAAGCAATAGGGGTCTAGGCATTTAAAAGAAGGAGAAATCAGTTAGCATGGGAGGGAGGAAGGTAGGGTCCTCAGGCCATGAGCTGAATGCCTTTGGATGAGTAACATTCAGTGGATAGAGGTGATGGGAGGACACTCGGAGCTGAGGCAATGATATGAGCAAAATAACAGACATCTGCCACCCTCTGGGTATCAGACCATTGTGCGGAGCATTTCCTGTGTGCCCTCTTATCTAATAATCATCCTATGAAGAAATTACTATTATTTTCATCTTACAAATGTGGAAACTGAGGCTACATAGACAATAACTTGGCCAAGTAATAATTCAGCCAAGGTCAATAGCCCTAAGGGAAGGTACCAAGATAGAAATCTACCTAAAGAACTTGCATGAGTGTGTGAGAGTGTTAGTATTGTTTTATTTCCAGTTACAATGAGGGAAAAGGAACATGACATGTTAGGCCCTCTAAAGCCATGTTTTTAATTATAAAATATATCAAAACTAAAAGAGACTAGCTATGTTTACGGGGCCTCCTCCTGATCATATCCACCTTACTCCCACACAGAAGTAACTACTCTTCCAAATTGTTTATTGTTCTTTTCTTTACATTTTTCGCATATATGATTCATTCTTTAAATAGTCTATGTAACTTTGCATGTTGCTGAATTTTATGTAAATGGAATTATTTCAAGTTTGGGTTTTTTTTTTTCTTTCCACTGCCTTTTTCGCTCAAAATTATGCCAGTGACATTCACCTGTGTGGAGTGTGTAGCTATAGTTCATTCATTTTTATATGGTATTCCATCATAAGAATAAAGCTCACTTTATCCATTTTCTTGGTGGAAGTTTGGGTAGGTTCCAGCTGGATATTTTGTTGTCCTTGCCAATGCTTCTGTGAACGTTTCTGTACATGTCTCCTGGTTCGCGTAGCTAGATTTTTCTGAGAGTGTGTTCACAGAACTGGAATTCCTGGGTTCAGGGTATGTTCAGCAAACACGTTATTATTAGACAATGCCACAGTGCTTCCAATTTGTACTCTCAGCAGTGTATACCTTCCCATTGCTGAACATCTTTATCAACACTGGGCATTTGAACATTTTTGGTAGATAATAAGATGGTATCTCATTAAAGTTGCATTTCCCTGATTCCTAATGAGGTTGAACATATTTTCCTATGTTTATTGGTTATTTGTATTTCTTTTCCAGTTCTTGTGGAGGTTACTTGTCTGACCCATGGCTTTCTGATTGGGTTCAGCCAATGGGAGTTCCTGACAAGAGATAGAAGTTTGGGATGAGGAGAATCCAAGGTGTTTCTTGCCTCCCTGCTTTGTGAGCATGACAAATAGTGGCTGTGTCTTTTTTGTGGTTCCAGCTGCTGCCCGAAGTCCCACTCTTTGTAGTTCAATTCCTATCAGGCAACCTGGGCCCACACTTCCGGCTCCTCTTGGGTAGCTCCTTCTCCAAGGTTCCGGCTCCCACAGGGTAGCCCTGGCTCCTATTTGGGTAACACCAGCCCTTCTCTGCTTCTCAGGCCCCATGGGTAGTAGTAGCTTCTTGTAATAGTTACTTTCTGGATAGCCTCAATAGCACTTATTTTGAGCTCTTTCAACACCTCTGTAACTAGTTACTTCCATATATTAAATTTCTTTATTGAACTACCTCACATGGGCTTTGTCCTCTGTACTAGACCTTGATGATATTGATTCAACATATGAAAGAGTTGCACCTGAGACAGCACCTAAAGTGATATGAACGGGAAAAACTCAAATGGAGCATATTCAACTGCATGAGGAGTTGTGGCATAAAGAGCCAGTGTGGGGTGCAGTTAAACTGCTGTTTTGGTGATGCCCACACATGGGCCCAGGTGTAGTAGGAGGTAGGTCCCAGGAGGCCCAGGCGAGGGCTTGGTCTAAGAATACATTTTAAACAAGTCCCAGTACACCATGATAATAAAGACCTGTTTTTATTCCTGGTCATAACTAAACTCAGGAGGACTATATAATCATGGACCTAGACCCCAAAGGGCAAATGTAAGGTTGTAATTCATCTACTTAAAAACCAAAAAAACAAAGTCAAAAAACTCATCCTGTTAAAACAAACTGAACTTCCTACAGGGACTTTTAAACTATAGAATTCTCAAATGAGGAAATAAATGTTCCACTAGGATGTCTACAGTATATTGACACAAGAGACTGGACAAGGTGCCAATGTGGTTGACTTATGATTCACTTACTCAGCTTAACCTCACGCAGAGACACCAAGGAACTGTGGAGTCACAGATATTGCATAGAGATCTTGGAGTCCATTATTGGCCCTCTCACTTTAAAGATAAGGAAACTGAGGCTCAGAGGGTTCAGTCATCTTTGTTGATATGAGAAGCATTAGAGAGGTCGTATGTGGACCCCTGAGTTAATGGAAAGAGTCCAAAAACACCAATGAGCACACTTTAGGCCTAAGTTACCTGTTTTCCAATAGGGGCAGAAGCAGAATCCTGATGTGAGGTGATGATGCAAAGGTGGGTCACTGGCCACGAGGATGCTGGTGGTGGTGGGGAAGAGGTGTGTAGTTGGCAGGAGTATGTTGGAAAGATCCGTAATGTGTTTTGGTTAGGAGTGCAATATCTCAAGCATGATGGGAATTCTCTAGGAAACATTTTTGTCAAAGGTGCATATTTCGGAAAATAAGGAAATAGTTTTAGTGGTACCCATGATTTTCTGGATGTGGGAAATGTGATGGGGTAAGTTTGATTTGGCAGAGATGTGCTCACTATGTTTTGGCAAAGAGGTAATAACTGGGATGGTGTGTTTGCTTTTTACTTACGTAATTGAAGGCTCTTTCCCCAGATTAACTAAATCCATTGCCAGAATCTGTTCCAAGAAAACAACAGTTCGAATGATAAATAACCAAAGCCCAGGAGTCCTTACTCCTCAGAGAAACTGGTCAGGTTTACTTTAGAACAATTATTTTCCTTGCTTTAGCAAAAGATAGTAAGGTTTTCCAGCTTTGAAAATCAGAGTGTGATGTGACCCTCTATCAAAGCTAAAACATAACCCAGGGATAAAATTCGGGACCACCTAACTGTTAGTTAAGGGTAGGGTTAAGAATGCTGGCTTACTGACTTTTAGAAACATTTATGAAGTGTAATAGTGGGAATCCTACTAAGAAATTTTAGTAATGAGAGATGCGACACTATAATTACTGTATCTTGCAGTTTTACCATTTATTTGTACTTTGTCAACTCACTATATTGCCACGAAGCAGATAGTCCAAACCTTTTCCTTTCTGGGATCTAGTTCCATCTCCTCATGAGCTCCCTCCAGAGAGAGGAAAGCGTCTCTTTGCTGATAGGCTTGAGGCTAACTGATGTGAATTCACCATGTCTCTGTTTTGCTCTGTAAATTCATCTTTTTCTCAGCCTTGGAGGAAAAGCCAGACCCCCTTTTCATAACTTCTGTTTTTCAACCATATTCATCCCTCCTATAGTATTTTTAGTTTCTCCTTCTTCATGAATCAGAAGAAGAGAGACTTCGAGCATGTTTTTAAATTTTTATTTTTATTTTTGACTTTTACTATAGAATGTAAAAACTACCCCCAAAGTAGAGACAATAGTGTAATGAACTTGCTGTTCCCATCACCCTCCTTCAACAGTTATCAGTACATAACCAGTCTTGTTTCATCTCTACTCTGACCTACTTTCCTCTCCTTTCAGATTATTCTGGAGCAAATCTCACAGATCAAATATTTCATTTGTAAATATGTCAGTATGCATTTCTGAAAGATAAGATCTTATATAAAAGACATAGCACAGAAAGTTATCTCACCTGAAAACATGACAATATGCCTTAATTCTGTTAAATATCCAATTGGTGTTTATGTTTTCTCAATTATAAATTATTTCATTTTGTTTTTACAGTGTGTCTGAATCAGAATCCAAAAAAGGTTTTACATTGACACCAGTTGATATTTTTCAGCTGTAGGCACCCTGTCTTTTCATTCTTCTTCCCTTTAATTGTGTGAGAAAAACCAACTCAGTAGTAAGATTCTTCACAGTCTGGATGTTGTTATTGCATCACTGTTGTGTTGTTTAGCATGTTCCTTTGTCCTTCATGTTTTCTGTAAATTAGTAGTAAGCGTTATGAGATTCAGGTTCGATCTTTTCTGGACACTACTATTTCATATGTGTTGTGTTTTTCTGACAGAAGGCACATAATATCCTATTTTTTCTTGTTGTCTGTTGATATTATCAGCCATTGATGATCATTACCAGGGTCTTTAGTTCATTAAGAATCAGAAGATGGCGATACTGTAATTCTGTCACATTTTCTTTCATTTGTTAGCTGGATGCTTCTTTAACAAAGAAAGTCTCCCTTATCAAGTAGTTGGTTACCCAGAGCCACAAAGATCTTTATTTCTTATTATATTTGATGTGTTCCAATCCCTTGCAGTTATTATAGTCACTGATGCTCCACTTTGGCCAAGAGAGACATGACCATAGGCGTCTTTCATAGTTTCCTCATGATCTGGAATGGTAGGATGTCTCAGCCTCAGTCGGCACATTTCCAGTCCCACACCTGGAATCAGACATTTCTCTAAAGATCTTTGCTGCCTTTTAGTAGGAAATGCTATTTAGACACCACAAATGGGTACTAGGAGTACTCATTCCTGATAATTGATCCTTATTTCCACCATGGGTTTTGAAGTCAGAAATATGAGTTTGAATCCTCACCCCACTACTTGCTAGCTCTGTTCTTAGGCAAAACACTTAATTTGCACCTCAGTTTCCTCATTTGGAAAAAGAATAGATAACAACACTTAGTAATAAGATTATTTTGAACTTAAACTGCATAGCACAAAATAAGTAAACAATAAGTAGTAGTTATTAATATTTAACCTTGTCATTAACACAGGTGTGCATGTTATCAAATAGAGGGGTCTCAGTAATCTGATCCAACATTACCTGTTCAACCTTATCATGCATTACTTTTCCGTAGTAACCGCTGAAAATTTAAATATACTAGTTTTGTTTGTGTTGTTCCTCCAACCTGGACTGTCCTTTCTCTTCTGTGCAAATTTTAACTTTTCAAATCCTATCCCCTTTGACCTCCCATAGCAGTACTTGTTATATTTAGTATTTGATCGTGTGTTTCATATTGTTTCAAGAATTCTTCTACATATATATGTCTTTTCCCAAGGAATACTGTCATATCATTGATGGCAAAGATGTCTTATTATTTTTATTTTGAAATATAATACATGAAAAAGTATTTAAAGCATAAATAAATGTAAGGTATAAAACATTACAAAGTAAATATCCATACAGCCACCATCTGGGTAAAATACATACAACATTTCCAGTCCTCCAGAAGCCTTCTCTGTGTCCCTTTTTTTATTACACACCCCTTGCTCCTCTCTAGAGATAGCCATTATTTGCATTTTTATGGTAAGAATGTCCTTGCTTTACTTTGTAGCAGGACCTGTTAGAAAAGAATCCCTTAGTTTTGCCTGTTTTTGAACTACATATAGATGGATTCATTATCTATGTATTCTTTTGTATCTGATTTCTTTTGCTCAACACCATATTTGTAAGATTTATTGACATTGTTCTGTGTAGCTATCTTTTTTTATTTCCATTGCTATTTATACCCCATAGTATAATTATGCCACAATTTGTTTATCCATTTGATGATGTTTCTAGTTTTTGACAAATATAAATAAGCTGCTTTGAGCATGTGGTACAAATATTCTGAGGTACAAGTGCATGCATTTGTTTGAGTATGTTCCAGGAAGTGGAATTACATGGCCACAGAACATTCATGTATCAAATTTGAACAGATAATGGCGTATGATTTTCCAAAGTTCTTTTGCCAATTTACTCTCCCACTAGTAACATGGAAGAGTTTAGTAGATCTGTATTTTCACCAATACTTATATTTTCTGACTCTTTAAGTTTTGCTAATTTGGTGTATATGTGGTGGTACCTTATTGTGATTTTAATTTTCTTTTCTATGATGACTGGTGAGATTGTGCACCCCTCTATATGTTTATTGGATGTTTGGGTATTCACTTTTGTGAAATATCTCTTAAAGTATTTTCCCATTAAAAGAAATTAGTTGGCTATCTTTCTTACTGATTTTTAGAAGCTCTCTGTATATTTTAAAGGTAAGCCATTTCTCAATGAAAAATGTTGCAAATATCTTGTTTAGTTTTTTTATTCTTTAAAAACTTTTAGATTGTTTATATGTGTTGTGTCATATAGTATGTATAACATTTATATGTGTAAAATATATAACACATACATAATATATAGTTATACTTCAACTTACAAACATATCTATCCAAATACATATTGTGTGCATATTTTGTATATATACATCTCCAATGACTTAGTATGTAACTTAATGAATTATTACAAAATAAAAAGACTTATGTAACCAAATATCAACAGTAATAAGGCATGTTGATATCATGTACCCCCTATATGTTGTAGTGAATAGGGCTCATCAGTTCTGTGGTACTTCTTCTCAAAATCCATAACTTTAGCCTAATCATGAGAAAACATCAGACAAACCCATGCTGAGGGATATTCTACAAAATAATTGACCATTACTCTTCAGAAGTGCCAAGGTCATGAAAGAGAGGGAATGATCAAGAGACTGTCCCAGATAGGAGAAGCCAAAGGATATATGACAACTAAGTGCAATTGGTATCCTGGACTGGATCTCAGTAAAGGGTATTCGTGAAAACACTGGGGAAATTCAAATGAAGCCTGAAGTTTGGTTAACAGTACCGCACCAATGGTAATTTCTTAGTTTTGAGGTGGGCTTTACCAGCCCTTTGTTACAAATGAAGAAATTAAGACTTAGACTTAAAATTTGCCCAAGGCTGGATGGTTAGCAAATGGTAGAGCTATGACTCAAAATCAGCTAAAAGCCACTGCAGAGCTTTTTTCTTAACTATGATACTTAACTATAATTAACTATGATGCTTACCTATAATACCTTGCCATATTTACATCCAAGGCATCCTTAAGGGTTCAAAAATCCTTCCCCTCACACTTTCCACACCTCATTGTCCTCACCTCCAAAGAGGGGTGAGGACTAGAGAAGTCCACACCAAAGGAAACAATGGAGAGAAATTAGTATTTGATAAGCACATACTGAGGAAACTTGTAATCACATGATTCTGTGGGTCCATGCACACATAAAAAAAAAATCTACAAGTGGAAAGAGAAATTGCTAGGTATTAAGGTACATGTGTCCAAATTGGTTTGATGTTACTGATTGCTCACCAAAGTTGTACCAAATTTGAACTCCCAGTTTCCACTGCTCTGCATTGTGGTCGGCAATTGGTTGAGTGTGTTCTATTTATTGCCTTCTGAGCTTCTCGCTTTGTGTCATTGTTTTGCCCATCTTTCTACTAATTTGTCTTTTTCTTATTGGTTTTTAGAGGTACTTTATATATTATGGATACAAAATCTTTGTCAGTTGTATGTATTACAAATATCTTTTCCACTGTTTTTATATATCATTTCTTTAGAATAAGTCTTGATTTCTTGTCATGGAGACATTCTACTTGTTTTTCCTCTTCAGTGCTATCTTGGCTCTTCCTGCTCATTTGCTTTCCGTGATTCTTTAGAATTCTTTAGAATCAGCTTGTCAGGTTTCATAAAAACCTTATTTGGCTTTTCATTGCAATTGCATTTAAGTTCTAATCTGTAGAGAGAACATCTTTATGATGCTATTCTTCCTACTCTGTAAAATAGAATACTTTTTCTTCAGTTTAGTCCTCATTTGTGTTTGTCTGATTGTTAAACTGGGGGATGTGTCCTTGATCTGGTAGTTTTTTGTGTTCCACTGAAGGCTTTTGACCAGAAAGGCTGACATAACCAGTACCTTGTTTTGATAGTATTGGTCTGAAAGTGCTAGCAATTTAATTGGAGACTAGAGATAGAGAGATTGACCAGGATTCTTGCAAAGGTCTAAGGGAACAATAATCAAAGTCTGAATATTAGTGGTAGAACTGGTCATGGAGATAAAGTAAATGTGAAAGATTTCAGAAACAAGTAATTACTCCCTTTGTAAAAAAACCCATTGGGCTTCCACTTCTCTTCTTAAAGAATAAGAAGCTCTGAAAGAGAAAGAAGCTAAGACTTGCAGGGGTTACTTTAACCTGTGGTAGTGAAAAAAACGGTAACCACAGGAATAAGTCCTTGGAACTTCCTATTCCCTGGCTCTCCTATTGAGAATTGTATTGTTCTCTGATGTGTAGTCCAGACAGACCTCTTCCTTGAAACCAATGCTGATTCCATCAGCTAGAAAGAGAATGCTTGTCAGGTTTTCCTTTGTATTATAATAATGTGCATCATCATCATCCCCAGGGAGCAGGCACCAAGTCTTACTGGTTTTTATCCCTACTCTCTGGCACAGTTCTCTTTAACTCAAAGAAAAGAATCCTGTCAGGCAACAGTGGGTGATAACTCAAGAATAAAAATTAATTCTTCACTTGTTCCATCAAGGATTCTGTTTTGTTTTGTTTTTTCCATCCCTTTTCAGGGAAGAAATTGGACCATTGTGCCATGTGAAGTCACCATAAACAAATTTGGAGAGAATATTTTTGGACCTTTCTCTTCTTAGTTCTTTCAAAGGCGCCTTGTGTGTTTTGTGGCTTCATTCATTATATGGCTGTTTTCTAGTGTCACTATTATACTGTGACATCTGTATAACTTTCAGTTTAGTTTTCATTTGCATTTGTCTGATTGTGTATAAGTGAGTTAAGGAAAGTAGTTATTAAGTCTAAAGGATTTTTTAGTGTTTTATTATTTTTAACAGTAAAATAATCTGTAGATCACCTATGAAGTTGCTGTTTGCAATTTACAGAATAAAAAAGATACCTAACAATTCAAAAATTAAAAACATATTACAACAATAAATAAAGGTGTACCCATGCTACCTCGTAAATAGCTGTGATTGGTTTCTGCCCCATGGGTGGTCAGATTTCCCCTGTGAGTTAACAGAAAACTACAGAGGTACTGATGTGGATCTTAAATGTGGTTCAACTTTACACTGTTCTTAGTGAGATGGGTTGATTTCTGGAGCCTTGTGTGTGTGTGTGCACGTGTGTGCATGCATACCTATTGGTACTATACTCCCACATTTGTTTCTTACTTCTTTGTCTTTCATGTTTTAAGGTATTGCTCTTTGATTGCAAATGATACATGATTTCCACACTGAGTACAGAGAGCACTTTAATTTCTTTAATTTGACATACATGATTCACAATTTTCACCTTCACTTGTTATCACCTTGCCATATTTACATCCAGCAGGCATTACCCAGATGAACATGAGTGCACTCTCTGGAGATATGTCTGGCTCTGGGCTTCTGCTTCTTATCTCAGAGAGTTGCCATGGCCCATGGCCAAAGCCCCTGATAAAGGGTCTGCACAGGTTATGATGCTCTGTTCCGCATGACCCTGCAACCCTGATCATAGATGATTGGATCAAGAATGGGCTTCTGCCTCAAAGGCGCCAGTCTCTACATGGCTTAGCAGATATAAAATGGCCTTTTCTGAGATGGGTTCCCTGGAAGCAGGTCTTGGGATGATTTGTGTGAAAATATTCTGGTGAAAATAATCTGCAAATAAAATCTAGAGTTTGTCTTGTTGTCAAGGACTCTTGAGATAGAAAGTATACCTGAAAACTAGAGTACTGCAGACATGGCACAGGGAAAGGAAGTCAGATGAACAAGTGTGGGATTCAAGCAAAACCCCAGAGAAGTAACTGTCACAATTTTGTAAAGAGGTTTGGAGACCAGTGGATTACATCAGTCAATCCCATCAGGGGTTGGGGAGCTGGGGTACTTATACTTCCATACTCATCAATCACTTGGTAAGGGCTGAGCCTGACAGGATATAAATTCCTAGGCACTGTCCACTTTGTGTGCATATAGAAGAAGCTAGCCTCATGCTGCCTGAAGTTAGCCCTTCAACAATGAGATGCAGATGCTGGCTGCTGGAAGTGAAAGTACTCTGGGACTAAAGCACACTAACATAGCACAGCAATCAGAGGATCTGCACAGGGCACTGTCATTGGGTCTACAGGCCTGGTGTGACAGGTTGCTATTGTGATTCATGGAGCTGATCAGATCCTCTCTCTTAGGGATCTGGGTATGACATACACAGAGTTAACAAGATGTGACAGCAGGATCCAGAAGCAAGAAGAAGCAGAGAGTTGAAAAGAATAGAAGCAAAAGTATACAGAATTCATACTCATTGTGTACGGGATGTGCCCTGGTTTCACTCAGCTGTACTCTCATTTTCCTGGGGAAGTGGTCTTTCAGTTATTCCATTGCTGCTTTTTGTCATGACAAGGTGCCTTAAATACAAAGTAAGATAACAGGCATGAGTCCACCTGAGGAACCAGACAGCCAAATGCTTGGGTTCACTGACTTTAATAGTCTGCTTCCTTGTGTTTGTACTTTTCCTCACCCATCCTGTGTCAGGTAAGATGTGGATTCCACTTGGGACAACTAACTAGATTATTACTGAACTCGTCCTTCTGTGATCTTCAGTATGGTTGTCAGGGTTTCTGTGAGTTAGTCTAGAAACTGAAGATGTTGTTTGAAACACTTCTCTACCTCCCTGGCAAGGACAGCTTCATGGTGAGCAGTAGGTAGGCATTACAGACCATGTGATTTGGCACCAATCCTTGGGCTACAAATACCTCAGCCTCTCATCTTCCCCAAACTCCCCCATTTTTTATGCTTTTGAGCTCAGCATATCAGAGTTGTTAAAATGAAAATGTTTTCTGGAAATAACTCATATCAGCTAACAATCTATGTTCATGTGCTTATGTGCAGTGATGTAGCTAAAGAATTGCAAAACTGATTCCACAGACTGACTATTTCTTTCAGTGTAGGATAATTCTCAAATCTTAGTAGTGAAACTTGTTGGAGAGAAGATTTAAAGCAGATGAACATTAAATGAGCCTAAGAACTGCCCACTTAGGAGTATTGAGGTAGGCATTCTTCCTTTCCAGGATTGGCAACAACATTCTGTATCTGACATTTTAAGGAAACATACAAACACTTCATATAGATGATGGTTAGGTGTGAATGAGATCAGGGAAGGGGAAATGACTTACAAAGCCAGCATTGCAAGTTAAAACAAAAACAAATCAGTTAATCTTGAAGCCCAGTATATATGTGGAGTTGAATTCAGAATAGCAGATAATTTAAGTCTTCCCAAATCAAATAGCTGTACTCGTGCCATTGCATATACCTCACTGTTCCAAGGCATCAACTTCTAGTGGTAATTGAGAGCTTTCAGGAATAATGATAATATGACTACATTACATTTTTTAAAAAGCAACAATATTCATTAATTAACATTTATTGAGCACCTACTTTGTGCCTCTTCTTATAGGGCTAATAGTATTATTTACTTCATAAAGGTGTTGAAAGAATTAACTGAGGGAAGCATGTAGATTTGTGCTTGAAGTAGTTCTAGTGTGCAATAGCTGATGTTTATTATTATTGTTGTTAGCTACTAAAGTCAGTATTGGAGATACAAAAAAATGGATAAGATACAGTCCTCCTCTTCAAATAGCTCTGAGCCTAATGGAAAATGAGACACGTGAAGCAGCATTTATGATCTGGTAGCATTCAGTGCAGCCGTAAAGATGTTAACACCAAGTCCTGGCTTAAAAGATGGAGTGGTTCATTTTGCTTTGGTATGTAATGGGTGATTGTCCAGAGTAGGAGGCCACAGGCAGCAGCATCTGGCCCTGGGGACTGAGAGAGGGTGCCGTAGTGGAGTGGGGAAGGGGGTCCAGTAGTGAGCCACAGTGCCGTGCATGTGGGAGCTTGAGTGGACAGATACCTAAGAGTGGAGCAGTGTGGTCTGTCTGTGCAGAAGCAGCCAAAGGGGATGCTGGACGGTAAGGTGCGGTGCTGTCAAAATGGTTCTGTGTGCCCTCTCCGGGAGCTTGGGCTTTATCTGCTGTGCACTTCCCACCATTCAAAGGGTTTGGCCAAAAATAACAATGAAGGATCTAATGAGGTTCACATTTTTAAAAGATGACAGGCTGACTCTGGCAGCTGTGGATGAGCTGTGGTAAGACTGGCAGAGCTGTTAGGGAAGTTCAGGCAACAGACAGGAGGGTGTTAACTAGGACAGTAACAGTGGGAATAGAAAGGAGATGAGAGATAAGGGCCATCATACCGGGAGCTAGAAGCTGCTATTGAAAGGGTTAGAGATATAATTGTTATTTATAATATAATTAGGCCCTTCCGGTTATTCTGAAGGAACTTCTCATTTAAATGAC
Organism: Smutsia gigantea; assembly: GCA_032199065.1. Taxonomy (NCBI): domain Eukaryota; kingdom Metazoa; phylum Chordata; class Mammalia; order Pholidota; family Manidae; genus Smutsia; species Smutsia gigantea. The sequence continues at coordinate 109,786 of JAVSCE010019530.1, forward strand.
TTTCGAGCCGTGTACAATGGAAACTCTTTGCATTTCTCTTCAAACTGTATACTGTGGTATTGGGTTTTGTACTTTCCAACCAAATTTGATGTCTCCATTTAAATTTTAAATACTGGAAGAAGAGAATAAAATCAGCAATAAAGTTGCAATGGTCTTTGTAGGTTAACTTATATTGCCACAGTCCATCATCCCTGAAAGTGTCAGAATGAAGAATTTAGGAATATAGTCAAGATAAAAATGAGAAATTCTGGAGATATGAAGAAAAAAATGGGATAGTAATGGTAATATGGAAGGATCACACTGATATGTGTAAGTTGCTCCATAAGAATATCAGCACTATTTGGAAAGCTGTCAATGTCATCTCATATTTAAACTACTAAGTGCATATTTAAGCTGTGCAAATCACTTGCATTCATTTCATGGTTAATCAATCCAGTCTGAAATCATTTGCCAAATAGTAATGGGATTTTCTCTAGCAGCCAGATACTTAAGTCACTAAATACCAAATTATGGGATAGAAAAATCAATTCAGCATCCTAGGCAATTATGCTTAAAACAATATTGTGTTCAGTCCTGGCACATACCCTCTAACAGCAGATGTCTTTGTTTTGCACCATTTTGATGATCTCGGTAACTCTAGCATGATAAACTAATGATGCAAATTATTTTCTCATTTTAATTTTACATAGTAGATGGAGCTGTTGCCCTTTAACATAACATACTTTCTGTTGCAGCCAGGGCGTAAATTAGAACAGTAACAGTGGAGAAGGAGAGAGCAGGTGACAAATTCTAGAGCTTTTTGAAAGGAATAATATTTGAAAGTAGAAAGTGGGAGTTGAAAGAATAAATTCCAGGCTTCTGAAGTGGGCAGCTGGCAAATGGTGGCTTATTGCACCATTTTCTGTGACAAGGAAGGCAGGAGAAAGGGAAAGATTTAAAGGGAAGACAAATTCTTTTTCAGAATTTGAGGTATCCACTGGTATGGATGTAGAGAAATTCACTGATCCCTTGTCTGGAACTCAGTAGGGATCCATGTTGGAGACAGAACTTTGACAGTCATCAGTGTAAACAGAGTAGATGAAGTTGTAGGAGTGCCTAAACAATGTAGAGTTCTGGGGCATGCTAACATGGAAGGAAAAGGAGGGAGGAGACATGAGACAGTCTAGAAGAAAAAGTGGAGGAAACCATGAGAATGTTACTTATAGGGAGATGGTTGAAATTAGTAGTTTCCACCCCTCTTAAATTATGTATCTGATCAATATTTTTGGGGGGTGAACAATTCCCATATATGTATATGTATTTATGAATTATATACATATAATACTTTAATGCATATAGTAACATTTGGTAAAACTTAATTTCTTAAAGTTTTAGATATAAACCCAATATATTTTGCTTAGCATTCAATGTGTATTTCCCTCATTTTAATATCTGCCCAGAATTCCAATTCTGCCCATAAAGGAGCTGAAATGACATCATTGTCCAAACATATATGAACTTAGTCACAGTGAATCAAACTGCTATTTACTTGTAAATTTAAGCAAATGTATAAGTTCAAATAAATGTGAAAGTGATCTTGTAATAAATATCATCTAAACTTCTAAATGACAAGAAAGCTGTATCATATTTAACTGGCGGGGTTTTTCCTTCTTTGCGATATATAAAGTAATGATGCCTCTTACAATCAATAGAGGTTCCAATGTTTTTTTCTTCCACCTAAATGAGTCATCTTGGGTGCCCCACTTTGGGAATTGCATTTATATTAAGAGGGTGGAATCAACAGTGTGAAACACCTTGAAAAAAGTAAATAAAATATTATTTTAAAAAATGGAAAACGTTCATGACCTTTAATACCTCTATCAACTGGAGGCTTTGGTGGGGTCTATGTTTACAGTGGAAGAGGGGTAGCCAGATTGTAGAGTTTCAAAGAATTAGAAATAACAGGTTTTGTTTAATGCACACTCACTGCATGCCAGACACTGCTAATTAAGCACCTTTCATACAACCCTGAGAAGTTATGATTATCCCTGATTTAGGATGATAATGAGAGACTTTCAGAGTCTTACAGTAGTTCGCACAGCTAAGTAAACAGTCCTAGCAAAATTTGAAACCATGTTGAACGTTTCTTCTCCCAGTGTGAGGTTAGATAGTGGAGACAGAGCCTTGAGTGAAAACTACTCTTCCAGGTAGCCAGGTATCTTGCCTAGGCAAGAGAGATGACACCTGATAGCAAAATCCCTAAGGGTCTAATAGAAGGGAAGGCAGCCTTAAACAGGAAGAGGTTACCTCTTCCATGAAGGGGAGGGTTGTGGTTAACTACTGGAAACAGGCGCAGGTAAGTGTGAAGGTTTTACATGGGGAGGAGAAAGGGAAGACATGGGGAATTCCAAGTGCACGTTATTTTCTCTGTGGAGTAGGGGACAAAGTCATTGTTTAGAGCGTGTGTGGGTTAGGGAGCAAGTGGGCAGCTGTCAGACCTGATAGGACTATTATTAAGCTTTAAATAATAGCTGCGGGGAATGGAGGCTGTAGCTCGCTTAGGATCTGTCACAGCTACATACTACTAGTGACACCGATCTCCATGGTGCAGGATTTTTTTCACCAGTGATGTCTACCTACTTGGACCTAAGAACCAGAGAGCTGAATTGATACAATGTTGGGATTTTACAATGTGTAGAGAGACAGTGGTTGGAAGACAAGAAAGCAAGGGACTCACGTATTGCAAGAAAGTTGGAGGGAGTTGACAGACTGGAGAAAATTGAGGTATCAAAGTCCTGGGAGTCTCAATGAGGCTATTGGTTTGGCAGGTGCAGGGGAAGTAGGCGAGTGAGGAAGCTGAGGAGAGAAGACAGCTGGACCCAGGCATTAGAACCTTCAGCGTGGGGACAGTTAGCTCCCATCCGCCCAAAGACAATCCTTTTTAAATGCTCTCCTTTATGGAAGGACTGGAAACTTGAAAATTACACTTTTCAGACTCCCTTGCCAGTGGAGTTTCAGTTTAGAATCCTCCTGTGAGAGGCACTGAGATTTGCATGGTCGGAGAGAAGCCATTTTTCCCCAGCTTCAGCCGTGGGCACGCACATGCGCACTGGCAGATGGCCGACAGCTGGGCAGACAAGCCAAGATTCCCAGCATCCTCCTGAGAATTACCTACTTTGGTGCTGCACAGGGCTGAGATCCTCACTAGTGACTTCTGTGATGTACGTGTTTCTAGATTTCTTGAATTATAATAGCTGCTTCTCTGCCTTTGCTCCCTTAGACTGTCCAGAGACTGTAATCCTCTAATTTTCTGTATTAATCTCTTTTACTTGATGTGCTTAGAGAGCTTGCTATTTTCCAACATATCCTTGGCTAATATATCCCTCCAATTCTTCATTTAAGATGGATTATTAACTTTTCCATGATCACATCAGTATTGATCAGGATTATCTGTCTGTTAGGATTCTTAACTGCAAGCAATATAAAGAAAATATAGCTAATTTAAAAAGAAAAGAAATTTACTGAAAGGAGTTCAGATAGCTTGTGGAATTTCTGGGAGGGCTGGAGAGCCAGGCTCCAAGAATGAAGCTAAGCAGTAGACAGGAAGAAGTTAAAATCATGCCACAGAGCCGGTGCAGTGACTGTCAATGCTCAACTCAGACGCAGGCATGCCTAACTGATGTATTTAAGCCATACCCCTCTGCCCTAGATATGAGGGTGGCAGGAAAAATGAGGATCTGACCACTCAGCTTTTAGAGTGATAGCTCTGCCTAGTAAGATGGAAGAAATTCAAACAAGAGATTCAGGTGCTGGGAAGCCTTGTGATTGAGGAATGTGTACTGCAGCATCCAATTTTTCTGTTTGTACTATAGTTTATACCTTTTGTTTTCTCTGGCAGACCTCCAGATGCTCACTGTCCCGACTGTGTGCACTTATCCTTTAAGAACCAGCTTCCTCCTTGAAACCTTCACAGCTGTGTGTCTGCTTCCTGCCCTTAAGGTCCATCTTGTTTGACTTTATTAAATTCTAACTTGTTTTTATTGACATTTGCAATTTAAAAATATTAAAGTTACAGCATATGTAAGGCTGAATGAACATTAGCATTCATCTAATGTGGCTAGCTCATCACCTCTGTGAAAGGAAGGCTACCGGCCTCACTGACAAGGCAACCAAAGTGACTCCAATTTGTCTTCATATTCCCTTTTTCTGAACTGCTAAACTTTTGCTGATGCCAAAGGAAGGCACACTGCTGAGAAAGGACTACCTGAGGACTGTGAAAAACGTGTTTTTTTTCCTAAGAAACTGATGTGATGACCTGAGTAAGCCAATGAATTATAAATTCACATTCACCCTTCAAACAGTTGAAAAACAGTTTGTGTAATCCATAGCTATTTCCTCATTTTTCCTTTTTTCTCAACAGGACACTTTTTGGGCTTCTACCTGAATCTGTGCTCTCTGAATTAAATTCAATTCATAATAAAGACTTCTGCTTGTATTTCAGTGCTTCCTCCTTCCTTGGTCAACAGCTCCCTTGAGGTCATGGCTTGCCTTTCCAGTATTTGTAGAGCCCACAGTTCCCAGGATAGTACTTGCTTATAGCAGACACATCATAAACATTAGTTAACTCGAGTTAAAGGGACCACACCAAGATTTGCTCCTCCCCATTTCCATTCTCTTTTCCAGTTATTACCTCCCCCACCACCTGCTCGTCTTTGATCCCAACCCCTGCCACATACTCCAGGATCTTACTTCTTTTCTGCGATTTTCAATCATCCTCATTATAGACCTGCCCAGTGGCCTGCCATCTCCACAGCTAAGAAAAAAAAAGTTTATAGACATCCTCCATATTGTCACTTCACTCTGTGTCTCCTTTTTCTTCAAGTAGTCTGGTTTGTTTCCTCTTAAAGGTAGTCAAGACTGCCGCGGCCAGATCCGTTTGCCCGCATCCTCTTGGCCTCCGGCTGCTTGCCACCGGTGACCATGTGAGCACTGCTTTTTCCTCTACCGTGAGACTGCACTCCTGACCCCTCTGCCGCCTTTCCTTCCGCATTGCCGGAGCGAACATTTGTCAGGTTTCGGCAGCTCGGCATCCGGACCCCTCTCTCCGGAAATCGCTGGGGTGGGGGTGGGGAGGCGGGCAGAACCCAGCAGTGGGGTGGAGGCTATGCCTGCCTTCTTCCTCCCTTCTTCCTCCCCTCCTCCCTTCCAGCTGCTAACGTGCCGACAGAAGGCCTGTGCTTGTCAGTAGCTCCTCCCTGGGGCCAGACCTTGCTTCTGTGGGTGGAAGTACTCGAAGTCTACCCAGAGCCGGGATGCGTGCAGCTCTGCCCAGCATGTCCTGCAGACAGCATGTGGGGGATTCTCACCAGCCCATTCCAGTGGCCTGTGTGAGCTTGTCCCAGCTTACAGATGCCGGCCTCGTTTGGCTTCTTGTTTTCTGAGCCTGAGTCTCCTGTTCCCGTTCCCTGTGAGCAGTTTCTATCCTATCAGTACATTCCTTTTCTGCGTAGGTGAGCCGCAGTTGGGTCCTGTGGTTTGCTCCCAAGATCCCTGGCTAGTACACATCCTTTTCTTCCTCCTTCCAATCCCCCAAGTGAAGGTATTCCTCCTGGCTCTGTCTGTGTCTGTCTTTTTTCGCCATCCACACTTCTTCCACCGGGGAGCTCATCTCACTTTGGGGATTAGTTGTCACGTTTATGCCTATTTCTCCTAATCTTTTTCCTGATTCCCCTTTCCTAAGCTGCAGTCTAATCTCACGTTACCAAATGCACAGTCCCTGCATGTCCTTCTGATGCATTAAAATGAACAGGATTCAAACAGACTCACCAACTTTTATCTTGCTAATAAACCTACTGTACCTCCAAATTTCTCTCTTTCTTTCAGAATACCCAGACTGGATATTTCTGTCCCTGTCATCCCTCACATCCCTGAAGAAACACATACCAAGTTTTTTTCTATTTTTGCCAGACCAGTGCCTCTCACATCTTTCCTTCCCCGGTTGCCTGAACATCTATCATACGCTCCCTGCTGAGCTCCTACCTCTGGCTGTACCCTGATACAACTTGACACATGAAGCCACATTAACTTTCCTAAAATACAGTTCTGGTTATGTCACCCTCCTGAGCAGGTTAAAGTGAAAACGAACCTTTTAAGCCATCCACAATCTGATCCTAACCTACTTCAACCTTACTTATCCTATCCTTGGCATTTTTTTTTTAAGCATTCTATGCCCAGATTATGTTCCACACTTTCCCAACCTCAGCCTTTGTTTAGGATGTTTTCTTTACATGGACTGTCTTTCTCTGTAGCTCGACAACAAGTGCCAACCTAAGTACCAAACCAAATGTCATCTTCACCATGAAGCCTTCCTCCTGGCCCCCTTATAAAGTGCTTCTCAACTTTGACCATGCAGATGAATCACCAGGGCATCCTGTTAAGAGTGCAGAGTCTGATTCAGTAGGTCTTGGGGAAAGTTCAGATCTGGGATGCTATACTTTTAACAAGTATGTCCAACAATACTCATTGATGCTGGATGTCCCTGGGCCACAGTTGCAGCAGCGAGGCCCTGGAGAGAAGCATGTTCTTTCACTAAATCACAGGGCAAGATACCAGGGAAGTGACTGTATATTATTCATTTAAAATATTCTGCAGTCTTTACCCATTTAGTCTCCTCAAAGACAGGGCTTGAGTTTTGCTCATCATTATTTTGGTTGAATACGATGACTCAGTCAATTTGTTTTGATTGAATTGAATATGCTTCTGGTTTAATCTCCTTTTTCTCCTCACTTCCTGGATTAATTAGATTTTACATAGATAAAAATATGAGAAGAAGGGAATTCCTCCCATGTGATCTGCTGCAGGTGAGGATGGCCCACTGTATTTAACACAGTGCTAATATGGTTATTGTTGTAGCTAGGGGTCTTAGATGCAAACAACTGAATCCATTCTAGCTCAAGCAGAAAAGTAATATATGAAAGAGTACTAGGTGGCTCACAGCACTGTTGAGAGAGTCAGAGACTACACAGTAAAAGCGATGCATACATTATACCAGAGGACCCCACAGCCCAGCCTTTGGCATAGATTCTGCAGCTCACCCTGTATTTGAAGGTAGTCCTAGAACTTCAGCCCCCACAGCTTCTGAAAGCTGTATGTGTCTGCTGTGAACCCCACTACAGTGGATTCTGGGCATGGCCTCTGCTTCTTCATATTTGTATTAGTTTCTGGTATGTAACTAATCACCACAAACTGAGTGGCTTAAACGGAAAGAATTGTATTCTCTCACAATTCTGGAGGCCAAAAGTCCAAAATCAATATCCCTGGTCCGTGCTCCCTCTGGAGGCTCTAGGGGAGAATCTGTTCTTGACCTCTTCTGGCTTCTGCTGGCTGCCAGCATTCCTTGGCTTCTGGCTGTATAACTTCAGTCTTCAAGGCCAGCATCTTCAAATCCCTCTCTGCTCTGTCATCACATTGTCTTCTCCTACTAAGCATGTGCTCTTGTGTTCCTCTTATAAGGATACGTGGGATTTGTATAGGGTCCACCTCGATAATGTGGTGAATCTCTCCATTTCAATAGCCTTAACTGAATCACATCTGCAAAGTCTTCTTTTGTGTAAGGTAATGTTCACAGGTTCCAGGAATTAGGACCTGAATATCTCTGGGGCCATTATTCAGCCTCCTGCAATGGTGTTTGCTTCTGGATTGAAGCCTTGCTCATGTACATCTCATTGGTGGGGCCATGGTCACATGCCTGCTCCTGAGCTGCAAGAGAGGCCAGGAAGTGAGCTTTTCAGGAAATGTGTTCAGAGATGATAGGTGGGCAAGTTATATGTCAAATATTAACTGAAACAGGGTCAAAACTTTCATAAAAATGAACTTGGTGCCAGAATTTTTAAACTAGAGAAGCTACTTCTTGCTGACTGTTTTGGGCACCAAATTTTAAGTCATGCAACTATTGACAAGGAAAACCATCAATCTAGAAAACTATTTTCTTTGATTTGGGGAGGTGAGTGGCAAAAACAAACAAAACAAAAACATCAGGTATGGCTTTTGGTCTGTTCCTCTTTTGGATCACAGGAAAAATCACCCCAAGAATCCAATATGGACAATTCAAATATATCCAGTGTTTCATTAAGAGTGATATTTGGTTATAATGTCATGGTAAATTCCATTTCCTATCTGGCCTGAAGTATATTACTTCTGCAGTGCCTAGCATTGTCTAATATATTTATGGAAATAAGGACTGAGGCAATATGAGGGGGACAACTCTATTTCCTCAACTTCCTGATATGTGATTTTTCAAACAAACTGAAGGGTCCTTCTTGTACCTACCCCCTTTTCCCCAGTGCGCATGTATTTCTCCATGTCAGCAGTTAATTTTCCCAGCAACTTCACCTGTATACCTGCTAGAAATAATGGTGTCAACTCTTATTTTCCTAGTCTGCCAAAAAAAAAACCCAAATAATCTGTTAGTATGTGCCATGCCTTAATAGTATTACAATGATGGTAGGCAGCTTATAGGTTTGACAAATTACTGTGGCAGGAACAATACTTCTATTACAGTGTAAATATTTCTTGGGCTGTTCCATGTAAATAATCTTCTGAGAACACTGTTTTTATTGTTGATGCTTTGCTACAGGTATCTAAGATACACTTAAAATTCAGTTTGAGCATTTTTTGTGAATTGGGCAGCATAATAAAAAGCTTCTTTTAGAGGTCCATAATCAAAATGATGGAAAAAAATTAAAGTTATGGGAAGAAAATTTTTTTTCGTTAACCTGGGAGCCTTTCTATTTCTTCCTTGAGACATTTCATTTCAGAAGGGACTGTAGTAATATGATCTGATTGACAATGACTCCAGCTGCCCCAAACACTAGCTAAAAGTCACGAGTAAATTCCCAACCCCTTCCGGCACTGCTTCTCATTATGAGATGAGAATAATAACCATGTCACTTGTGACTTCCCAGCACCATTGACTTTCCCCGTAGATATGATTGGCACTTTAAGAAAAATATGTTTTAGTGCTTGTCTCTCCCTTGGGTTCTAGAGTGATTTTGTGTATATCAAACATTCACAAAATGTCCATCTCTGTTTTGTCCTCAAGTCCCCTGATTTGATGTAACCTTTTTGGTGGGAGGAGGAAGGGTGAAGGAGAACTGGAGAGCTTTTGGAAGCTTCACTTTATGAATTCATGCTTCTGCTTCAGCATAATGTTGGTATTTGATCAAACATAAAAAGCTTCAAGCTTTTAATGTCCTGCTGACTCCAGTATCAACAAAGCATTGAAGCGGAAGCTTTCTGGTGGCTGATTACAGGGAGATTTTATTTCGCTAGCTTTAAGACTAAGTATACCTTTTAGTAGATCTTTCTCAAGGATAAGCCACATCATGCATCATAAATCAAATTCAAGAGCTTTAATAAAGGACTCTTGGTAATTTGGTAATATATTATCACTATGTTTTGGAAAGGCGATAAATGACTGCTTTTTATAGTGTAATTTAAAATAATAATATGGATTATAGTTGTGTTCAGTCATAAAAGTATAATTTAACAGTTTGGGCTTATAATAACCTTTTTTTCCCTTGACAATGTCCACTCTTATTTTAGTCCGAGAATGGTTTGCTTGGGAATGATTTACTGTGCTTGCTTTTAGAGTCTAGTAGGGCTGAACATGTGTTTAATTGGAGTTTTATGTTGTCTTGGAAAAGCTATGCACAAACATGAAATTGAAAGCTGAAGAATAAAGACTGATAAAGTGTTGGAGCCATTCTGATCTCAAAAGCATGGTCTATGTTTGCAAGCTTCTGTATTTGTAGGCGCCCTCCAGTAAAGGGGTAAAATTGAGATGTGGAATTGGAGAGAGTTTAATTAAGGAATTATTTATAAAGGTATGTAGGTAGGTAAAGGGAGCAACGAGGGATGGCGAAGTACCCAGGAACTCCGTGCGTCAGGGGGCCCGTACCACCCCAGGCCTGAAGAGGCAAGCAATTCTTCTGTTCCTGGATCTGGAAAACAATGTACCTATGGGAGGGGGGCAGCGATAGGTGCTGTGGCCTCAGTGGGGGAAGGTAGCCATTGCTAGGGATGCATTAAGGCAAGGAGGGAGCCAGCGGGATTAAAATCCCCAAACTTTCTTTTTTCCCACCTTTGATTTTTTTTTCAGAGTCTCTCTGGACCCAGCCAAAGCTAGAGGGCAAGAAAGTCCGCATATATAGTCTGAAGCACAGCGCAAGGGGAAGATAGGAGGAGTGTGGATTTGGAGGCATATCCAGCAGACAAACAAGACTGAAAGTCAGGAATGATGAATAAAACAGATGTTAAGAGACTCTGCATTTATATCTAATATACATGTGACCAATTAGAAGCTAAACTCAATAATCTCCTAGTTCCCATTTTCCTACTTTCCAGTCATTACTAAAAAAAAGCTCTTTCAAAGTTCTCTTTTTTTCCTGGGATTTCCTGACTTTCAGAGCTGTTTGTTTCATATCTTTAATCAGGTGGGAATGTAGCTTACTAGCTTTTAATAAGAATACATTGGTCTAAGGAACACGGAACAAAACAGAAACAACCCAATTCCTGCCTACCATCCAGGACCACAGTGGGGAATCTCACCATTCACAAGATCCATCAAAGAAAGGAAATGTGAAGGTAACCTTGCTTCTAATTGTCAGGTATTCTGTGCGGCTCCTTTGGGGTTCCTGACTCCCCTCCTGCACCTCCTCCCTCCAACTCCCCACTTTCAGAGCTCTCCTTGGGACTCCTTCCCTGATTGGCTTCCAAAGCAGAACTGCACACATGTCTCACCTTCCCAGGTGTCTGAGTTAGCTGAGAAGCCTATTTGCCCTTCCCTAATTTTATGGCCCAATAGCATGGCCACTTTCATTGTCCCTGGTCTACCATGCTCGCCTTCCTCCGGACTGCCACCTTTCTTGCACTGCTCAGGGGTCAGCCGAGCTGCAGGCAACACAGACAACTGAGAAGAGCTCAGAACTGGGAATCACGAGATTTGGTTCCGATTCCAACTTTGCTGCACATTAGCCGAATGTCACTCATTGGTCAAATCAATGAATATTTCTAAGCCTTGTTTTTATCATCTGAAAATGGGGTCATAAAATAGATCTGTGATCCCTCAAATACTACCTTGAAATGGTAGACTAGTTTTCTTCACTGGAGATGGTGGCTAAGTAAAGATGGGTTGGGCCTTGAAGATCAGAATTGTGTCCGAGGACCTGGTTCTTGGTTTTAAGCCATAGAAACTCACTCTTGCTAGGGACCAAGGGGTGTCATGACTTGACTAACCTTAACTGAACACCCACAAAGCCTGAGGTGGAAACTGTAATGCCAATTTATGATTATTCTGCTATCCACGTAAGCACCACACACTTGTTCCACAGTCATTGCTCCAGGACAAATTCCTCAGTGTAGACCCTGTTTCCCATGAGATTACCCACACCTGGGCACCTTCTAGAGTGACACTCTGGAACCATCACTGCCCCAGTGAGATCACACAGGAGGCTGACATAGCTATCAAAAGGCCAGTGTACTAATTTACAGTTAGAAATTGAAGATGAGTATTTACACAATCAGCACCTTCTCTCAAATTGCATGGGAACTTTAATCATGATCACAAATCATTTCCTTTATCATAGGCAACCCCTCTCCTAGGGGTCTAGTATACTCAAAGTCTGGAAATCAGACATTCTCTTGACACTAGGCAGACTTATTTTGAGGACCCAAATCCTAACTAGAGATTTTTTGGTAGGCATGGAAATAGAACAAAGGAAGTTATGCCCATAACACAAAGAAAGATGGTCTAACAATACATCCATCTCACTCAGGAATGTCTTTGGAACCCTAAAATCCTGGGCCATACCCCTAGGAGCCTTGCCATCGGAAGTGAAAATACACCCCATCCAACCGATATCCAAGTCTCCTTCCTCCCCAAACCACTGAGAGTGTCTGTCTCTGAGTTTGCTCCTGCTGGGGATGGATTCCCCTCCCTACCTCATTCCTCACACCTTCTTACTTTCTTTCCTCATGTTTAATCAAGTTAAGATCTAGACAGGTGTCCTGGGGAGCTCTTTTCTTTCTTGCAGATAACTCACTTATTTTATGCTCAGATCTATTCTGTGTGTATTTCACAGTTAATTTTGAGGAAAATTCTCACTTCCTGTGCTTGGAGTAAACCCCAAACCCTAACAGCTGAAAAAGAAGCTTAAGACTTCACTGCCCTGCTGGACTAACCAGGTGCTCTGTGAAGCATGCTTAATTCTTAATGGGAGTTGTTTGTGTTTGTTCCCAAATCCATTTATGCCAATTGTGTTAGATATTGTAATTTTATAGTTAAATTTAAAAACATCAAATATGAGTATAAAAAGAGAATTCTTTTATGAAAACTAAGCTGAAAGCTTTACAAATACTAAATAAAGGTGGAGAGCTAAAAATTCTGTTGTTGAATTATTTAAATATTGGGGAAAATTATAAAAATTTAGAGCTTTGCACTCAGATTGGCCCTCAGACGTAATCTTTACATTTTCACTCCTCTAAAAATACTGAAACTGGAGAACAAAACCTTGTGGATATGATTTATGCACAAGACCAACAACAAGCCAGATTAAAACGAATGATATTATCCCTACACCAAAAGATTTGTGGATAAATGTACATTTTTGTGTTCTAATAGAAAATAAAATGTTTACCCTAAGTATGCATCTATCAATTATTGATTCCTTGCTTTAACTGATAATTTTGATTCTCTGACTAGAGGTCCCAACTGAGTCGGATAAAAGTGTTTCAAATGCAGTATAAGTAATAATAACAATATGATAATTATAATGCTACCATCCACGGAACTATATTTCTTCACAAGTACAGTTTACAATTTAACTGTAACATTTATTTATTAATGTGCAATTACAGATTATCTTCTAAAGCAATACATAAATAAGTAGGACTTCTTGCTCAGTGGATCTCCTTTCTCTCTAAACTTCCCTTGGGTAGTACAAGTTGCAGTTTCAACTCCAAGGAGTTTCTACTGTGAATACTGGTACCAAACTCTCTGATCCTTTGTTGTCGCCAGCAGGCGCTGCTTCATCGGGATGCACACCCTGTCAGGCAGTGTGCAAGAGACTGGTCCTGCTTTGCACCCTTAGGTGTTATCTGAAGTGAAACAGGAGTAAAACAATTTCTTGTCTAACTAGAGGAGCCCTGGGTTGAGGACTACATGTGCCGATGGCCTGGGTAAATGCTACATTTATTCAGGCATGTTCCGTCTTGAACAAGTTTCTTGTTAGGCTCCGTGGGAACTGCACTTTGAATCAGGAACTCTGGAGTCCTTTGTGATGTTCAGAAGTAACATTTCAAGTGAAGTTCCAACCCCTCCTTACTTTTTTCTTCGAGTTTGCCTGGTTCTGCCTTCTGGCTCTGGATCTCCCCCTCTTTCTCATCAAGAGTCTTGCTGATTTGGGTTGGGCCTCCAGCTCCTACCAAGTTCTACTATCTAAGGAGGTAAAGAGTAAAGTTTAAATAATTGCCTGTGGATATGACCTCATAAGTTGGGACTAAAGAAGTGCATGTTAATTCACAAACCACCATGTGCAAACAATAACATTAGTTTTAGGGTTGAGGAGGGACAAAAGAAAATATTAATATAGTGTTTAATAATTTGCCATTTTAAATTAAAAATATATTTATTTGAAAAATACCCAGGAAAATATACAATGCTTGAATTTAATGTAAACAAGGGACTTAATGGGAGAAACGGAAAAGGGCATTTTATATTAGTTTTAAAAATCAATTTCCATTATTAAATAGAAGCACAGGAAACAAATTGAAAATAGCATAGATCAGGATGTCTACTTTTTTTTTCCAAAAAAAACATGGTATTGCTACTCATAATTACAAGAAATGGATGACAATATTTAAAACGTGTTAACTTTGGCCCATCGCAGTCACTTCATGGTGTGAAGAAAACAGCACTTGAGTGATATTTTTCCCTTAATTTGTTCTAAATTACAGCAAAGTGCTCTGTAAGAAGCAAGTGCTTGTGTTAATTAACTCTAAGTAAAGAAGGTCAATGGTATACATAGGATTCATTTTGTGGTTTTTAGTTTTAGATTTTCTTCTGCATTTAGAATTCTTCACTGGCATTATAAGCACATTCAGATTTTCACTTTTTAATCTAGCATTTCAGGTTTAGGCATATTTGTTGATTTTTTTCAAAAAAGATTAAATGCAACAATAATAATGGAATTGACTTAAGAAACGAAACATGGTTCAACCTATTTATAAGCATACCTAAAATACTAGCTTTTTGCCTAAGCCTAATATTATAGCTGAATTTTTAAAACTGCTATTCTATTGTGCTTCTTTTTCAACATAAAGAATTAACAAATCTGAGTTTTCCATCATTTTATATTGAATTGTAAACATTGGAGATAAAATTCTAAATGTTATAAGTTCTTGTAGATAATCCAAGATATCAAAAGTTTCATTAGGCTTTAGAGAACCATAATAGATAGCTAAGTCAATATTTCTAAAATAGATACAACTTTTAAGTGTTTATTACTAATATTCAATTATAAAAGCTTCAGGGTTTTTTTCTGGTGTAAGCCATTATTTGTATGCCTCATTATAAGAGAACTATAGTATGTTTTAATTATCTTGTTCATATAACACATGATATCATAAGGACCTTAAACTGAAATTATTTATGGAAGTTAATATTTGAATGCTGTGCTATGATCAGTAAGACATATTTACTCACCTTTTCCAATCCACTCTATAATAACTAGGCATCACTATAAACAAGTTTTGGCTTTAAATGGATTTAGCCACAGTGTAAAGATAATAATATATGCCATTCTTCTGATTGTCTTTTTTCTGAGGATTCAAAACTTAGCTGTATGTAAATTTGGTCCATCTTTGTTGTTGACCCAAAACTAATTTTCTTTCTAACCGAAAAATACTAGAAATGTTAATCATTGTAGAGCAGTGGTCCTCAAACATTTGTTTGCATACTTCCTAAAAGAATTTTGAAAAAAATGTTTATCTCCTCACACATTTCTAAGTTGACATCTAAAAAAATTTTTATAGTTAGGATGCACCTTTCAGCATATTATAAACAATGACATTAAAAATAACAGTTTCCTGTTACCTTTTAATATATTCAATGGAATCTAATATTGTAGCATGTTTTTAACTTTTTATCTTCAATGATTTTAGGTTTTCAGAAAAGTTGCCAACATAGTACAGAGAATTCCTGTACACTGTTCACCCAGCTTCCTCTAATGGTACATTTCACATAACCATAGTACACAATAATCAAAATTAAAAAATAAATACTAATATAATACTATGAACAAAACTATAGACTTTATTCTAAGTTCATGTTTTTCCATAATGTTCATTTTCTGTTCCATGATCCACTCACTCTTAAGATTCTGCCTTGCATTTAGTTGTCGTGTCTCCTTACTCTCTACTCTCTGACAGTTCCTCAATCTTTCCTTGTATTTCATGACCTGGGCACTTTGAAGTGGTCGATTATTTTGTAGAATGTTCCCAATTTAGATTTTCCTGTTATTTTTATTATTAATTTAAGATTATGCATTAAATGGGAGGATACCAAAGAAGTCATTCATCCTTCTCAGGGTATCATACTAGGGGGTACATGATGCACGTAGGGCTAATTACTGCTTATGTTAACCTTGATCATTTGATTAAAGAGGTTTCTCCACTGTACAGTTAGCAATTTTCCATTGTAATTACTGACTCTCTTGGGAGAGATACTGTAAGGTTATGCAAATTTCCTGTTTCTCCTTAAATGTTCACCTGCTAATTTTAGCACCCACTGGTTGATCTTGCTTATGACAATTATTACTGTTGTGCTTGTCAAATAGTTATTTTCTTTCATTCCTTCTACATTTATTAATTAATGTATTAAGAATTCTTCTGTAGAAAATAACTGATGCTTCTCTTCAATTTATGTATTTACTAATTCAATTATTTTTATCAATGTGGGTTTATATTTATTCTGTTGGTTATAATCTAATACATTTATTATTATTTGGTTGCTCAAATTGTTCCAACTTTGACCATTAGGACCTACCTCAAACTGGTTCCTGTGTCCTTTGGACATGGCTTCATCTTTTAGTAAGCACTCTCTTATTTCCTAGCATCACAGATATTCTAGTTTCATCTTGTATTTTTCCTGCCCCAGACCTGGAATCAGTTACTTCTCCAAGGAACCTGGTTCCTTTGATGGGAGATGTCATAACAATTTGAATTCCATCATAAACTATTTAAAAATACAAATACACACAAACTCTTTGGTGGTCAGAGATTTTACTTTCTTTTTCTCCTTCTAATTCTATACTAGAATTCTATCCTAATGTAATAAATTTTTATTTTCAAAAATATTTTACTCATCACTATGTCATATTTGCCTGCAATAGAATGTGTACGTAAATTTGAGTTATCTTTAAAAATTTCCCTATGAACATAGATAGGTTCAAAATGTTACACATTTTCTTCTATATTGAGTTGTCATTTCAATATACTACACAGTTGGTCAGAAAAACATAAATGTATTATAACTGTTAATAAATAATTAGTATATATCAAACTGAAATGTTAAAGGTAATGCGTCTTTTAATGAAATGGATGTATCATAGAGAAAATTAATTAATATTAATTTAAAATTGTTAGAATGAGTCAGAATTCAGCATGAATTCTTTTCTTTTTTTCTTCTTTTTTGGTAGTTATATGTGCTGAGAAACTCTGCTAGAAATTGCTGGTGCTTACCATATTTGGTGAGCACTCTTTCCTGAGCACACTGGAAGACTTCCCAGACTTCCTTGCAGTTAGGATGGGCCATGTGACTAGTTCTGGCCACTGATAGGTGAGTGGAATTGTGAGCTCAGGACCCAGGAACTTAAGAGTTCTCTATTTCTTTTTCCTGCCATGGATTCCATGGAGGCCCCACATTACATAGGTAGAAACATGCATCCTGGATCTATGAGTTAACTGCTTGGAAGTGAGCTGCCCTGGAGAACCAGTGGAACCACAGCAGGCTTTGCATGACCAAGAGATTAATTTCTGAGTTTTGTTTTGCACCACTGACATTAGAGGGTTTGTTTGCTTCCACAGCATACCCTAACTTATCCTGACTAATATAGAAACTTTGTTCTTATAAATAAGTAGATGGGCATGAAAGGGGCTTGTTATAACAATGTAACTCCATTATTTGAATTCCTTTCCCATTTGTGCCAAAATCACTGATTCTACATTAAAATTTATTTTTCATTATCTATCAAATGACAATTTGATTATATCTTCCTTGAATTTTGCTTCAAGCAAAGAATTAAAAACATTGGATTTGCAAAAGGATTTGTTAGTCATTAAAGCGATTTACATTGTTAATTTCCTAGGAGTAAAATTAAAAGGCTTTATTAAGACATTTGAAATGACTATTATTTATGCCTGTTACTCTTCCACTTACAGGCACCTTACTTTACTTGATATACATAATAATACTGGGAAATTAATTAATTAAATACTACTAATTTCATTGTACTGCCAATACTATTTTTCTGTTAAAAAGCCTTTATCTTAATAAATGCTCTAGTCAGAACACTAGCGTTGCAGATTTAGATCACTGGGTTAATGAGAAATATTCATCATAAAACTTAATTGATAAGGCCAATTCTCATTGTCAAACCCATGAGCCAAATAAGACAATGTTCAGAAAAAAGTCTGATTTCATTTTCCAATTCAGTAAGCATGCTAATACTCACTCTCACTTAGAAATTTAAGATAGTTAAAGCCCAGAGCTTTGCCACGAGCTTGTCATTAGGATAAAGTAAGATGTCAGGTTTTTATCAATAGCTGCACTCTTTGCTTTCACCAGGAGTTCTCTCCAGGAATACTTTTTTCGGTAATAGTCAGGGGCTGGTTGAGATAGTCTTAAGATGTTAACTTGAGATCTGTCTTTGAATAATTACATAACTCTTTTAAAGGGTAGTTATCACTCTTGCTGTTCCACTATGTAATCCGTATTACTTCTAACTCATCCCTTAATCCTTAACAGAAAAGTGTATGAATGAGGCTGTGCCCTGGGCTTATAATTCCATCACTAAAAGAAGCTTCACTGACATCATTACTTTGAATTGTTTTCTTTCTTTGGTGCCACGGAGGATTTTCCCAAGATTAAGCAGCATAATAAGATTTGGAAAGCCACGTCTCTATTATTATTGTTATTTTTTTTTAAACGTGGAGACAGGCATTTGTACAAACAGCATGACATCATGATCTCAGGGGTATCCTCATTCAAGTTAATACTAGAACGAGTATATATGAAGGTTAAATATTTTGGAAACTGAGGTCCTTAAAAATATCCTTCTACTGTGTCCCTTGGAAATACCTGTGCACCTTTAGGGTATATGTCTCAGTTTCAAGACTGTTAACTTATTTCAGTAGCCTATGAAAGCTGCATAATTAATCAAAGATGGATCTCAAGTTAACATCTTCCGTCAGGGAGAGGTAGGAGACCTACTGGAGGACTCCAAGGTCTGATGGACATGGAGACCCTACTATATAGGAGGAACCTGAACCCATGAATGACTAAATGGAGCAATGTCCTCCTGCAAGCCCATGCTCATGTGGATGAGAAATAAACCTTTGCTGTGTAAGCCGCCGTGATTTGGAGTTGTTTGCTATAGCATTTAGCCTCTCCTGATTAACAGAGTAGCTGATAGTGCTGGATAGGGTCTCACTACTGCAGGGTTGAAGTGGTCTTATAGCCAAGAACTACAGTGTCCAGGCAGGAAACAGGCAATTCTCTGGGGCTAAGACTGACAAGAGCCAGGATGGGGCCAAATTAAAGAGAATAGACTGCAGGTGGCACCTGTTGCAGACTTCATAGCCGATGCCAGCAGATTTCCCAGGAGTAGGGCCAGGCCACTAGATGGGGCCAGGTAGACACCAGATGATAACATGCACAGTCAATTACCACCTTCTTCCACCAGCACCACAAGCATACAAGTTTTCGTATATCCAACCATCATTTTGAGGAAGGAAAGGAAACCCCAACAGACTGAATGTTTATCTAAAGAGACCATTTAATCCACCTTTGGTA
Source organism: Smutsia gigantea (assembly GCA_032199065.1). Taxonomy (NCBI): domain Eukaryota; kingdom Metazoa; phylum Chordata; class Mammalia; order Pholidota; family Manidae; genus Smutsia; species Smutsia gigantea. Next base: position 128,894 of record JAVSCE010019530.1, read on the forward strand.
GAGAGTAGAGCTTTTCAGTGGACGAAACATTAAAAATGAAAGAAGGCTATTGGAATTGGAAGAGCCCAAGATATTTTTAACTGGAAAGTACAAGATTTTCCATTACCCAGAGTCATAGAAAATAATAGATTCTTTTTGGAGGGGGGCACATTACTTATATGTGAGAGAGTTTGTGACCATGATACCTTATTTCTTTTCAATCGCCATGAAATCTAGTTCAAGTTAAAAATAGATGTGGGAAAAAGTCTCTTAAAGTACACATATATGAATAAAGCAAAATATTTCAGTATTTTCTATTTCTTTTAATTTCATCTGATCTGTCCATGGGGACAGATTCCCTGGAGCTGTGTTTCAATACTAAATATCCAAGTTTAGAGAATTGACAAGTTGTACAGTTTCTGTCTGCAAGACCGCTTTATTAATACTTCATTGAGTTGTTATGTGTGACGATTCCACTTCCGTATACCTTGACTGGAAGGATAACTGATCAGCAGTTTTTACAAAGTCCACAGAAAAGAACAGAACTTTAATTTCACTTGACAGGTTGTCAAATTGGGCTTTTTTACCATGTGGTTAATTCAACCAGTTATTCTTGTGAGTTACAAATAAACAACGGCCACATAAGATGATATCTTTTCTTAAAAAGAAGTCCCAAAACTTAAAAAAATTCTGGAAGTAGGTCATCCCAATGAGCAAATTGCACAGCAATAGTGGAGGGCGGCTTTGGAAGCTGTAGTAACAGTTTCAGGCCACGAGGACTCCATTCTCAGGGTATGCTCCTCAAATGCTATTTATAATGATGATGATTTTCACTTCAAAATTTTATTCATACTTTCTCTCAGAGCTCCACCTTTTGACTAGTGGCCACCAGTTCGGACGCAGGTGGATATAATAATTAAAATGCACACTCTAGAGAGGACCTGAAATTCCCCCTGTGAGTTTCTATCACAGGACCTTACTTAATTTTCATAACCACCTGATGATGTCTTCTACTTAGTCATTTCTTTACTGGGTTACTGTCAGTTTTCCTTCACTAGAAAATAAGTGCCCTGAAAACAGAAATCTTATTAACTTGCTCATCCTAGTACATCTGGTTTTTAGAATGGCAGTTGATTCTTAATAAGAATTCAATAAACATTCATGTAATAAATAAACTTTTAAGTCTTGATTAATAAGTCACTTTTCCTTATAAGAAATTAATGAAAGACGATCAAGTCTGTGCTTTGTGATTCATGGACAGTATCATGCTTTAAATCATTACCAACTGCACTAACTAGTCCCATATAGACAGAGATGGATCTCAAAAATGATAGACTAAATAGAATGCCCAAAATAAACTCATTTATAGAACAAAGGTGCCTAGATTGCTCTCGGAAAGCAAGGTATTTCATACTTTCCAACATATCCTCTAATTTGGTTCTAATGGAACTGTAATTTAGATCTTTAAATTTCTCCCCTTTAAATTCAAGTTATATTTTATGTCTTTTAGTTGCTAGGAGAATTATATATTATTTTATACCTTTAGCTTTCAATAAAGGGCATGAATTTTAACAGTATTGAAATCTCAGTAATTCCTTTAAGCTTATCTACATTTTTAACTACCAATCATGATTTAGTATGTGAAGGTTTTAGGCCACATTATGTATTTGTTTATGAAAGTGTGCTACTAATCAAGATCTGTACTATTTAAAGAAATGTAATTTTTCTTCTGTAGTTTGAGAAGTCAGAGCTCATGGAAATCAATATTACCTGAAATATTAGTTTGGAGCCCAGAACGTGAGTTTTACCTTAAAAATTAGTTTTCCAAGCTTTACTGTTGAAATGACTGATTTAAAAAGATTGAATTAGAAAACAAATGAGCAAGAAGCCTCTCAGAAGCCTTTTCAGAAGTGCAGAGTTTTAAACTTTGCTTCCTTTCTCTTTTTCGCGTAATGGTATGACGGTGGGTAAAGGTCTGAATACATACCAGATTACTTAGAAAATTCCCAAAAAATTCTGGTAGAAGCATATTAACACAAAACCTATTATTCACCTTGATTTGAGAGTTTCAATAGGGAGTTTTTTTTTAATAGTTCTTGTGTTCTGAAAGTAACCATTATATATTTCCCCTTTTTAAGAATAGATCACAGTTTGGGGAAATGAATAAATCCACACTCATCTAATTTGGTTATAACTAAAAACCAGTAATGACTTTAAAAATAATTAAAATAGTGAAGCAATTCACATTATAATGGCATCTGGTCTGTAAAGGAGAATAGAGACGACACTCCCCTTTATCACCTTCTTTACTCACACTCATGGCTGTGGCATTCTCTGAACTCATTATTCTTGGTCATTCTTCTCAAGATCAGATATGAGAATATTCTCTTCTAAATGTACCGTACTAAAGTTAGTGGTAGGATAGTAAGGGTTCCCAAACTCTGTAAGTCTCCTGAAGATGCCACTGTTGTGCTTGTATATGCAGAAGGAAAGTGTGGCAATTGCTAGAATTACTATCAGTGTCAGTGCTACAGCAAGAGGTACAAGGCTGTGACTTGGTCCTGAAAGAAGATGAAAAAGGAGGAAAATTTCAATGACAATAAAGATAGATACTGTCCCATAATTACTTTCTACTTGTTTCTGAGAAAAATACAAATGGTTCCTACTATTCCCAACTCACCTTTTCCTGGATGCTCCTTTACCATGTGAATATCTAAAATCAAATACAAAAAAATTGTGAGATGAAATTTTTCCTTCAAGTCAGCAAAATTATGTCATTACTCATGGTATAGTGCTCAGCAAATGGTGGTCCATGATCAGATTTGGTCTCCTGTTTTTATAAATAATGTTTTAGTGTAATTTGGCCACATGTTCGCTTGTTTATGTATTATCCTTTCATCCCACTGCGGCAGTGTGACAGAGACCACGTAGCCCCCAGAGCTTAAAATATTTACTCTTTGGCTGTTTACAGGAAAGTTTGCAGGTCCCTGACTTATACTAACCATTACTAGTGCTCACAAGACATACACTGCCTCTTTCGTTAAACTGGAGAATTTCCATCTAGTCTTAGCTGTATGCAGTGAAAATATGAATAAAATATAGTCCTTGCCTGCAAGGGGGTCAGTGTTGTTGAGATCTGATATGGAGTGTGTCCAGCAATGATAACTTCTCTCTTCCATACAAGGATTTAAAAATAGCACCATCTCACCTTTGTGACCTCAGGAATCTAGGGAATGAATAATAGCTCCTTCATTCAGAAAGTTTACAGTTCCTGTTTGAGGATTTTCTATTGCAAAAATGTATCTCTTCCCAGTAGACTCTATTTCAAAATTTGAACTCGGCTATTTTGATTGAGGTAAAGATCCAGAGAAATATGTAGAGAATGACCCAGGAGAAGATCAATGAAGGATTTGTGAGAGAGGAAGCAACTTGGTGCATTACTTATGCCCATTCACTCTCACCGATTTCAAAGAAACATCAACATTGTTACCAATACTAAAAACACATTTAAAAAACCCTTGTTTTTGCAGTTTAAAAATAATACTGTGAGATAAAAGGATCTCTAGGAATGAAAGAATATTAAGAGAACTGTGTGACCAATCCAAACAGAACAATATTCGCATTATACGAGTACCAGAAGAAGAAGAGAGAGAAAAAGGGATAGAAAGTGTCTTTGAAGAAATAATTGCTGAAAACTTCCCCAAGCTGGGGAAGGAAATACTCTCTCAGACCATGGAAGCCCACAGATCTCCCAACACAAGGGACCCAAGGAAGACAACACAAAGACACATAATAATTAAAATAGCAAAGATCAAAGATAAGGACAGAGTATTAAAGGCAGCTAGAGAGAGAAAAAAGATCACCTACAAAGGAAAACCCATCAGACTATCATCAGACGTCTCAACAGAAACCTTACAGGCCAGAAGAGAATGGCATGATATATTTAACGTAATGAAACAGAAGGGCCTTGAACCAAGAATATTGTATCCAGAATGATTATCATTTAAAATATAGAGAGGGATTAAACAATTTCCAGACAAATGAAAGCTGAGGGAGTTTGCCTCCCATAAACCACCTCTACAGGATAACTAAAACGGACTGCTCTAAATGGAAGCACTCCTAAGGCTAAAAAGTTGTCACCAGAGAAAACAAAATGATAGCAAAGAAAGCAGACCATCCAAATACTAACTAAAGGCAAAGAATAAAACACCTAGTATACAAAGAATGGAGGAGGAAGAATAAAAAGGGAGAGAAATAAAGAATCATCAGACTGTTTACAATAACTTAACAAGAAAGTTAAGTTAGACTGCTAGATAGTAAACAAGCAACCCTTGAAATTTTGGTAACCACAAATCTAAAGCCAGCAATGGCAATAAGTACACATCTATCGATAATCACCCTAAATGTAAATGGACTGAATGCACCAATCAGAAGACACAGAGTAACAGAATGGACAAAACAGCAATACCCATCTATATGCTGCTTGCAAGAGACTCGCCTCAAACCCAGAGATATACACAGACTAAAGGTGAAGGGATGGAAAAAGATATTTCATGCAAACAACAAGGAGAAAAAAGCAGGTGTTGCAGTACTTGTATCAGACAAAATAGACTTCAAAACGAAGAAAGTGGCAAAAGATAAAGAAGGACATTACATAATGATAAAGGGGTCAGTCCAACAAGAAGATATAACCAGTACAAATATATATGCACCCAACACAGGAGCGCCGACATATGTGAAACAAATACTAACAGAATTAAAGGAGGAAATAGAAAGCAATGCATTCATTTTAGGAGACTTCAACACACCACTCACTCCAAAGGACAGATCAATCAGACAGAAAATAAGTAAAGACACAGAGGCACTGAACAACACACTAGAACAGATGGACCTAACAGACATCTACAGAACTCAACACCCAAAAGCAGCAGGATACACATTCTTCCCAAGTGCACATGGAACATTTTCTAGAATAGACCATATACTAGGCCACAAAAAGAACCTCAATAAATTTAAAAATATTGAAATTCTACCAACCAACTTCTCAGATCACAAAGGTGTAAAACTGGAAATAAATTGTACAAAGAAAACAAAAAGGCTCACAAATACATGGAGGCTTAATAACATGCTCCTAAATAATCAATGGATAAATGACTGAATAAAAACAGAAATCAAACAATATATGGAGACTAATGACAACAATAACACAAAGCCACAGCTTCTGTGGGGCGCAGCAAAGCAGTTCTAAGAGGAAAGCATATTGCAATCCAGGCCTATTTAAAGAAGGAAGAACAATCCCAAATGAATAGTCTAAAGACTCAATTACTGAAATTGGAAAAAGAAGAACAAAAGAGGCCCAAAGTCACCAGAAGGAGGGACATAATAAAGATCAGAGAAGAAATAAATAAAATTGAGAAGAATAAAACAAAAGAAAAAATCAATGAAACCAAGAGCTGGTTCTTTGAAAAAATAAACAAAATAGATAAACCCCTAGCCAGACTTATTAAGAGAAAAAGAGAATCTACACACATAAACAGAATCAGAAATGAGAAAGGAAAAATCACGACGCACCCCACAAAAATACAAAGAATTATAAGAGAATACTATGAGAAGCTATATGCTAACAAGCTGTAAAACCTAGAAGAAATAGACAACTTTCTAGAAAAATACAACCTTCCAAGACTGACCAAGCAAGAAACAGAAAACCTAAACAGACCAATCACCAGCAACAGAATTGAGTCAGTAATCAAAAAATTACCCAAGAACAAAGCCCCCGGACCAGATGGATTCACCTCTGAATTCTATGAGACATACAGGGAAGAAATAATACCCATTCTTCTTAAAGTTTTCCAAAAAATAGAAGAGGAGGGAATACTTCAAACTCATTCTATGAAGCCTGCATCACTCTAATACCAAAACCTGGCAAAGAGCTCACAAAAGAAGAAAATTACAGACGAATATCCCTGATGAACGTAGATGCAAAAATACTCAACAAAATATTAGCATTCAAAAATACATCAAGAGGATCATACACCATGATCAAGTGGGATTCATCCCAGGGATGCAAGGATGGTACAACATTAGAAAATCCATCAACATCATCCACCACATCAACAAAAAGAAGAACAAAACACACATGATCATCTCCATAGATGCTGAAAAAGCATTTCACAAAATTCAACATCCATTCATGATAAAAACTCTCAAAAAAATGGGTATAGAGGGCAAGTACCTCAACATCATAAAGGCCATATATGACAAACCCTCAGCTAACATCATACTTAACAGTGAGAAGCTGAAAGCATTCATCTAAGATCAGGAGCAAGACAGGGATGCCCACTCTCTCCTCTGTTATTTAACATTGTACTGGAGTTCCTAGCCATGGCAATCAAACAAAACAAAGAAATACAAGACATCCATATTGGTAAAGAAGAGGTCAAATTGTCACTATTTGCAGATGACATGATATTGTACATAAAAACCCTGAAGACTCCACTCCAAAAGTACTAGAAGTAATATCTGAATTCAGCAAAGTTGTAGGATACAAAATTAACACACAGAAATCTGTTGCTTTCCTATACACTAATGATGAGCTAACAGAAAGAGAAATCAGAAAAACAATTCCATTCACAATTGCATCAAAAAGAATAAAATACCTAGGAATAAACCTAACGAAGGAAGTGAAAGACCTGTACTCTGAAAACTACAAGACACTCCTAAGAGAAATTGAAGAGGACCCTAACAAATGGAAATTCATCCCATGCTCTTGGCTAGGAAGAATAAATATTGTCAAAATGGCTGTACTACCTAAAGCAATCTACAGATTCAATGCAATCCCTACCAAAATACCAACAGCCTTCTTCAATGAACTGGAACAAATAGTTCTAAAATTCATATGGAACCACAAAAGACCCCGAATAGCCAAAGCAATCCTGAGAGGGAAGAATAAAACAGGGGGAATTATGCTCCCAGACTTCAAGCTCTACTACAAAGCTTCAGTAATCAAGACAATTGGGCATTGGCACAAAAACAGACCCACAGACCAGTGGAACAGAATAGAAACTCCAAACATTAACCGAAACATATACGGTCTATTAATATTTGATAAAGGAACCTTGGATATACAATGGGGAGATGACAGCCTCTTCAGCAGCTGGTGTTGGAAAAACTGGACAGCTATATTTAAGAGAACGAAACTGGACTACTGTCTAACCCCATACACAAAAGTCAGCTCAAAATGGATCAAAGACCTGAATGTAAGTCATGAAAGCATAAAACTTAGAAAAAAACATAGGCAAAAATCTCTTGGACATAACCATGAGCGACTTCTTCATGAACATATCTCCCCGGGCAAGGGAAACAAAAGCAAAAATGAACAAGTGGGACTATATCAAGCTGAAAAGCTTCTGTACAGCAAAGGATACCATCAGTAGCACAAAAAGACATCCTACAGTATGGGAGAATATATTCATAAATAACATATCTGATAAGGGGTTGACATCCAAAATATATAAAGAGCTCATGCACCTCAACAAAGAAAAAGCAAATAATCCAATTAAGAAATGCGCAGAGGACATGAATAGACACTTCTCCAAAGAAGAAATTCAGATGGCCAACAGGCACATGAAAAGATGCTCCACATCGCTAATCATCAGAGAAATGCAGATTAAAACCACAATGAGATATCACCTCACACCAGTGAGGATGGCCAACATCCAAAACACAAACAACAACAAATGTTGGCGAGGATGTGGAGAAAAGGGAACCCTCCTACACTGCTGGTGGGAATGCAAATTAGTTCAACCATTGTGGAAAGCAGTATGGAGGTTCCTCAAAAAACTCAAAATAGAAATACCATTTGACCCAGGAATTCCACTCCTAGGAATTTACCCTAAGAATGCAGCAGCCCAGTTTGAAAAAGACAGATGCACCTCTATGTTTATCGCAGCACTATTTACAATAGCCAAGAAATGGAAGCAACCTCAGTGTCCATCAGTAGATGAATGGATAAAGAAGATGTGGTACATATACACAATGGAATATTATTCAGCCATAAGAAGAAAACAAATCCTACCAATTGCAACAACATGGACAGAGTTAGAAGGTATTATGCTCCGTGAAATAAGCCAAGCGGAAAAAGACAAGTATCAAATGATTTCACTCATATGAGGAGCATAAGAGCAAAGAAAAAAACTGAAAGAAAAAAACAGCAGCAGACTCACAGAACCCAAGAATGGACTAACAGTTACCAAAGGGAAAGGGACTGGGGAGGATGGGTGGGAAGGGAGGGACAAGGGGGAAAAAGGGGCATTACAATTAGCAGACATAATGGTGGGGGGGCACGGGGAGGGCTGTACAACTCAGAGAAGACAAGTAGTGATTCTATAGCATCTCACTACGCTGATGGACAGTGAGTGTAATTGGGTTGGTGGGGGGGACCTGATGTAGTGAGTAGTAATAACCGTAATATTGCACATGTAATTGTAGATTAAGGATACCAAAATAAATTTTAAAAAATAATAATACTGTTTAATGTTATATAATCGTATTAGAAACATGAGTTATTGTGTATGTGTGTCAAGATACTTTTTAAAGAAAGACTGTTAAAAGAATATTTAGTCTCAGGATGGGGTCAGTGGGTCAAGGAAGCACATGGAGTTAGAAAATGTTAGTGTAGTCCTCAGTGTAGCCTCAGTTTGGGCAAGTACTTTTCTCATCTGTAAAGTGGGAATATTATATCTGTTCCACTGCCTTGCAAAGTTGCTGTGAAAGACGTGTTGTATGTAGTTCAGGGAGCTGTGAAGTCCTAATCAGACATGAGGTGTTTCTGTTTCGTTTTTGATACTTAAATGCTGGTGATCACTGGGGCACACTATTTATTATGCTTAGTCATATTTTCCACATAGAGTTGACATCCACAGTCCTGGGACCTCAGACATTGGTGCCCACACCTACCAGGTTTTCCTCTTCATTCCCAGTATTTCATCAGGCCACCAAGGCCTGATGGTTCTCTTTTCCATTTCTGCCCTTCCTTTTTGTTCCTAGTTCCATTACTCGAATTATAACTGCCTCCCTTGACTTCACCACAGGTGTCTCCAGAGCACATAGGTGCTCTCTGCCTCCTTCACCAAGAAGCTCAGCTCTTTTTTTTCTTTTTTTAATTTGAATAAAATAAAATTTTACTTTTTCTTTTATATTTATTTATATACAAAATTTCTATAGCTGTCCCATCCTCCTACCTTCTTCGAGTCCTCCCACCCATAATTTTCTCCCTCCCCCAGATTATAATCAAAACTCTCACTCCCTAACTCAGGGTGTCAATCTGATTGTTTTACTATAAGAAGCTCAGCTCTTTAGGCTGGTGTGCTCTGTAAATGGATCTGACACTACTGTGCAGTTTTATTCCCATCACAACCTAATGTGAGCCCTTTGCTCCAATCTAAGCTCATTCTCATGGTTGCCTTTCATCTTGCTGGGGCTTTTGTCCAGTGTGCCTTCCCTCCTCTATATTCTCTTTATCTTGTGGGATTCCAAAGCCTCATCCCCTCTCTGAACCTTTCCTCAGCAGCTCAGGCCATAGCAATCCCTCCAATACTGTCTTCTAGAAACTGTTGTGATTATTATAAAAACCTTCCCACTGTTCATGATTCTTGTTAATCTTAGAAATCTCTGCTATTGTTTGCAACTGACTGTTTTCTGGCTTGCATTTCTAATTTTTTTTTTAATCACCACAAACTATCATTCAAGATGAAGTGAAAATATTACTTTTGTAACATATTATGGCTTGCAACAGAGAATCACATCTACTTATCCACAGCAAAGATATCTAGGCCTAGATTATATTTCTCAAGTCCAAAGATCGACCTTAAAAATTCTGAGTGCAGTTGCCGGAATGACAATTGCTTGTTTACATCTGCTTGAGGTAAACTGATTTTTTGCACCATTAGGTTAATAGCTGCAGTGATACAAGAAAGTCATAGTCTTTGAAGTGATTTATAATGATTTTAAAAATCAAGTATTTTTTTTCATATCAGAAAGAAAGAACTAAAATGTCCTCTAACTTGTTTGATGTAGAATAAGATGATGTCAGAATCTGCACTCCCTGAATACTTGGATATTAAAAGCTTTAAATGGTAAAGAGGTGGGTCAACATTAGGGTAGAATCACAAGGAAGAATTAGCCTCTGACTTTACCTACCTGCTTCCATTTTACATATAAATCCTTTTTTGTCTTGACATGAGGATAACTGCCACACTCCCTCAGGGATCCTCAGGGCAACACACAGATGGGCTTTGGCGCGGTCCATCTCTGGCTTCCGAATGCCCCAGTTTGACTGGTCTGTGGGAGTTCCATCAAACCACTTTATGGTTTCATCTGTGGAAAAATTTCTGGCTTATTATGAATTATGTGAATATTATCAAACATACTAAGACTGGAATGAACTGTAAAAAGTAGCCCCTAAATTTAATTATACTTATCTGATGCATTCAACTCAATAGGTATAGTCATGAACTCTACATCAAAAGGCAGTTATTAGTAAAGTTGATTTGTGAACAACTCTCTATTTATTTTAGATATATTGTTCTAATTTGTTTTTAGGATATCTTTCTTAATGTGACACTTTGAATTTTGAAATATGCCCACAAGCTGAAAAAGCATTTGAAAAATTTCAATATCCATTCATGGTGAAAATTCTCAATAAAATGGGTAGTGAGGGAACATACCTCAACATAATAAAGGCCATATATGACAAACCCACAGCTAACATACTACTCAAAGGTGAAAAGCTGAAAACTTTTCCTCTAAGATCAGGAACAAGACAAGGATGCCCATTCTCATCACTTTTATTCAGCATAGTAGTGGAAGTCCTAGCTGTGGCAATCAGACAAGATAAGGAGATAAAAAGCATCCAGATTGGTAAGGAAGAAGTTAAATTGTCACTATTTGCAGATGACATGATACTATATATATAGAAAACCTTAAAGACTCCAACAAGAAAACTATTAGAACTAATAACTGGATTCAGCAAAGTTGCATGATACAAAATTAATACATAGAAATCTGTTGTGTTCCTATATACTAACAACAAACTGGCAGAGAGAGGAATCAGGAAAACAATTCCAATTACATTTGCATCAAAAAGAATAAAACACCTAGGAATAAACCTAACAGAGGAAGAGAAAGATGCATACTCTGAAAACTATAAGACACTTATAGGAGAAATTAAAGAAGACACAAAAAAATGGAAATATATCCTATGCTCATGGATAGGAAGAATTGATATTGCAGAATGGCCATCTGGCCCAAAGTAATTTACAGATTCAATGCAATCTCTATCAAAATACCAATGGCATTTTTCAATGAACTAGAGAAAATAATCCTAAAATTCATATGGAACCACAAAAGACCCAAATTAGCCAAAGCAATCCTGAGAAAGAAGAACAAACCTGGGGGTATTATACTTTCTGACTTCAAACTATACTACAAAGCTACAGTAGTTAAAACAGTATGGTACCGACACAAGAACAGACCCATAGATCAATGGAACAGAATAGAGAGCACAGAAATAAACCCACATATATATGGGCAATTAATATATGATAAAGGAGCCATCAATATACACTGGGGAAAAGACTGTTTCTTCAATAAATGATGTTGAGAAAACTGGACAGCTACATGCAAGAGAATGACACTGCATTACTGTCTAACTCCATACACGGAAGTAAACTCAAAATGGATTGAAGACCTCAATATAAGACATGAAACCATAAAACTCTTAGAATAAAACATAGGCAAAAATCTCATGAACATAAACATGGGCAATTTTTTTCTAGACACATCTTCCCAGGAAAGGAAAACAAAATAAAAAATGAACAAGGGGACTATATCAAACTAAAATGCTTTTGTACAGCAAAGGACACCATCAGCAGAACAAAAAGGTAACCTACAGTATGGGAGAATATATTTGTAAATGATTTGTTCAATAAGTGGTCAACATCTAAAGAACTCATATACTTCAACACCAAAAAAAAAAACCCATTAAAAAAAGGGCAGAAGATCTGAACAGACATTTCTCCAACAAAGAAATACAGATGGCCAACAGGCACATGAAAAGATGCTCACATCACTAATCATTAGGGAAATGCAAATCAAAATCACAATGAGATATCACCTCACAGCAGCCAGAATGGTCACTATCCAAAAGACAAGAAATAACAAGCTTTGGTGAGGATGTGGAAAAAGGAACCCTCCTATACTGTTGATGGGAATGTAAATTCGTGCAGCCACTATGGAAAGCAGTATGGAGATTCCTCAAAAAACTAAAAATAGAAATACCATAGAACCTAGTAACTCCATTTCTAAGAATTTACCTGAAGAAAACAAAACAAAATCACTGATTCAAAAAGATACGAGCCCTTCCTTGTTTATTGCCACATTATTTAAAATAGCCACGATATGAAAGCAACCAAAATGCCCACTGATAGCTGAATGAATAAAGAAGATGTAGTACGTACACACAATGGAATATTATTCAGCCACAAAAAGAAAGAAATCCTCCCATTTGCGACTACATAGATGGACCTAGACAGTATTAAGCTAAGTGAAGTAAGCCAGGCAGAGAAACACAAATACCAAATGATTTCACTTATTTGTGGAATCTAAAAACAAAGTAAATGAACAAAATAGAGTAGACTCAGAGACACTGAGAAGTGACTGGTGGTTACCATGGGGGAGGGGTTGGAGTGGGTGGGCGGGGAGTGTGAGGGGGATAAAAGGGCACAAAAATCTCAATCATAATATAAGTTGGTCACAATGCTGGAAGTGCAGCATGGAGAATACAGCCAATGATTCTGCAACATCTTTTTATGTTGACAGATAGTAACCGCACTGGAGGGGGTGAGGATTTAATAACGCATATAACTATTGAACCACTGTGTTGTATACCTGAAACCAATATAATATTGTGTATCAACTATAGTTTAATCAAAAAAAAGAAATATTCCCTATCATTATAATGAATTTAAAGAAAACATTTGAAGTAGGAACATCTGTATCATTACAAAATGCGTTACTTTCTTAAAAAAATTTACAGTGAGTTTCTTTAAAAAGCAAAGTGGTGTACCAAGGGATAGGGCTAATAGTAGAGTCCATCCATGTACAGGCAATAAGGAGGTGCACTACCTGAAAAGGATTTAAAACCAACAATAAAACTAATCAAAGTGGGTCAGGTTTTAACTATCACCATATGTTAGAAATTCTAAACAATGTCAAGGATTGAAATACCACCTACCTGGGTGGACCCACCCTCCACCTTGATACAACACTATAACAAGTTCTCTATACCAATTAAAATAATTTTCTTTACATGTACTTTCAATAACCATGAATTACATAAAGAAAAGAATACCATGCTCTCATCTGATCACAAACTCTGTTTTTAGTAGCCAACAGCAGTTCTAATAGCTCAACGTGACACTGGAACAGTTCCACAATGCTGTTGTGCTTCTATAACATTCAGGAACCTGGGGTATTTTCAGGTAAATGTGGTTTTGGTTTCTGTGACTAAGTCTGCGAACACAAAGTGCCAGCCAAGAATCTTCACAATGTGAGGCTAAGTATAAGTTTGTTTGTTTTCATTTTTGATATTCTGGGATTATTTCAAAGGACGAGAAGGCATTGAAAAGGGTTAGCAATGTTGTCTTCGGAAGAAATGGCTTTAGGATTTGTGCTATTTTTTGACAGAAAATGTATCCAAGGAGAATTTTTTTTTTTTGCATATGCCATTTTCATCGACCTTTGACCACTGTGTACTTAAACCCTCTCCTCTTCTCTACCCAATCACTTACTGTCATCATCAAACTGAGCATTCAACCAAACCATCTGGACTGAAGAACCAAAAGCTAAAAGCTCTTCTAGGAGAAATGAATTTTCAGCTTCATCCTTGATTGTTAAAAGATTAGATCCTGTAAAAGACAAATAAAATGAACAAGTATTTGTGTTTACACATAAATACAATTTTTAAAATGTCCCCTTTACCATAATTTGTAAAGCTCAGGTTTTGAAACGTGAACATCTCCTTTGTAAATAAGTGATTTTTGATTAAAAGTTTAAAAGTAATACCATATTTATTAAAATATTTTATTTAAGAAGTTAAAGCATGGACTATTAATTTTAGGAAGCAATAGAACATTCATAATTCAAGTGCATTCAACAGGAATATTTCTTGGGAAAGTGCAGTATTCTGGATATCATCTTAGATTTTTAAATTTTATATACGACATTGCATTTCATACATTAGCCATCCCCTAACAAGCACATTTAATAGTATTTACTTTTTTCAGTTGTTTTTGTTGTTCCTGTAGTCACTAAATATGCAGACAAATGAGGAAAACCACATTGTTTACTGAAATGTCAAGAAGGAAGACCCTAAAAGCATGTTACCATCACAAAAGAATTACCTTCCTTTTTGCAAAATTCATGAGCAGTCTCAAAACTTTTACTGTCTAGGACTGTAGAAAAACTGTAGCAATTACTTTTGAATTTTATCCAGGGAATAGATGTTTCTGAGCATAACTCTGGGTATCCAAATGGTCTTGTTTCTATGAACAAAAAATAGTTATGATTTCAGGGTTGTGACTGGGTTCATTTAATGATATCAACATTGCATTACATTCTGTGACAGACCAAGACAGTTTATATATATTGAGATTTTCATGATAATACTCTGGAAGAGTGGCCTTAATGTCAATGACAACAAAACTAGGACTGGTTTATAGCATTTACGCAGAAATCATCTCTACCTACACATAACGGTATGTTAGTGCAGAGCTTCATAAGCTTAGTTTGGGTGCTGCCCAGGGAAGGGTAGCTGGCTTTCGTGTTATAATTAGTATCCTAAATGCTGGGAAAACTGGGGTATGTGATTCATAGAAATACTGGTAGCTGAATGAAGCTGGCAAAATGCACTTCCAAATGTACAAAATGTTTCATGCCATGCTGGGTATTACAGATTTAGTAAATCCTTACCTGCTAATCAGCCTATGGAAGAAAAATAATGCATTTAATAAAGTACCATAACATACAATGTAACAGAACATAAAGAACAATGTAACATAACATACAACACAAAGCAAACAACACAATATAACATAATACATAACTATGGGAAATTTGGGGTGGACTTTGCTTCAGAGGGCAAGCATGAGAGTCAGACACATCCACCTTGAGATCGTAGGTGCAGTTGTCAGCATGTTACCTATCCTTCCCACACTTTGCTTTCTTTATCTATAAAATAGTTAACAGCTCTTTCTTACATCTTGAGAAATTAAATGAGCTAGGGCCTGACACTTCTTAAGTACTCAATAAATGCAGTGTTATTGAAAAAGGAAGGATACCTTTTATGGTGTTTTAGAAGCAGAATTAGCTTTTTCAGTATATATGGTTATCATTTACATTTTTATTCTGAATTGTTTTGATCTGAAGTTATATAATATATATGCTGTTTGACTTACAGTATCAAGTATGTAAGTAAAACATATACTTTTACTAAATTCTCATGTAAAAAGAAACCAGCTAGTGTTAAGGAACTCTCTTTAAGTAGCAATCAAGGGAAAGGGAACCTGGTGTAATTACATTACACCAATAATAAACATTACATCAGAGGGTGAGGAAACTTGACTTCTACTCCTGGTACTGTTGACAGACATCTGTGAGATCTTCAGGAAGCTAGTGCTCTGAGTTTGTTTCATCTTTAACATAAAGTTCACCTTAAGTGTAATGAGATATTATTATTATCATATAATGTAAATATATATATGTAATATAAATATGACAACATGATGATTATGACGACTCTAGAATCCTTTTAGTCTTTGACTTAAATGTAAATTCTGTCTGGCATTCAAGGTCCTCTACAAATGCTCCTAACCCATGTTTCTAGCCTGCTGTTCCATCTCTCCGTACTGGTACCCTGTGACTGCAGGCGAGTCTCAACACCAGCTTTGCCTTACACGTGCTCAGTCCTTTCTTTCCATGTCTTGGCACAAGCTTTTCTACTCAGAATGCCTCTCGCTGCCCCATTATTGTCCGTTTACATGCCACCCATTCTTCAAGGCCAGTTTCCACAATCATGTCCTTCAAGAAGTCTTCCTTTGGGTCCTCAAGTGGACAGGATGTGTTCTTCTTCTTGCTAACCCACACAACACTTGTTACCTCCCTTATATTGTTTAGTAGCCCTGCCTTGTATAACAATTATTTATCTGTACACCAGCTACCAGACCAGAGGCTTCTTGACGGCAGATACTTCTTACTATTTTCCTCATAGCATCTCCTGCTTAGCACAGTGCCTTGCATAGAATAGGTGCATAGTACGTATTTCTTGAGTTGAATAGAACTGAACCTACCAGTAGGTACATGACAAATGGCTCCTTGCAGAAATGACTCACAGGCTGTGCTACTCCAGCGTCCACTGGTGTCGGCAAAAACACAGTCACCCAGGAAGGATGACTCGTCATCTTTCCAAAAAGTGAAGGAGGATTTGGTGCCATCTGACCAGTCAAAATTAAGTCCATTCTGTGAAGGGAATTGAGCCATCATTTCCTTGCCAAGACTGCTGGTGTATGAACAGTCCTCACTTCACAGAGATTTGTATTTTCACATCTAGACATATTTCAGGGGGTCTAGGACAGTTTATGAATATTGTCTGATAAAAAGAAAATCTTCCACAGCAATATCTTTTTTAGTTTTTGTGAAACCTAACTCCCTGACATCACAATTTCCCAGTAAGTGATGAGAATGAAGGTAGAACAATATCTTGCTCTTTATACCAAAAATAAATTTCAGATTGATCAAATATTCAAACATAAAATTTTAAACATAAAAGTGCTGAAGAAAGTTTGGCTAAATATTTTATACTGTTGATGTCGGGAATCTCTCTCCAAGTCTGGTACAAAATGTAGAGGCCCTAAAGCAATATTGACTACATAGACTAAAACACCCTCTGTAACCCTATGACACAACAAACAACCATGTAATTCCCTTCTCTCACCTGTCCCCCTAGCAAGGATTAAAATGTTGATAATACCCAGTGTTAACAAGAATGTGAAAAAAAATAGACACTATCATACACTGTGGTTGGCATGTAAATTCATGCAAACTTTTGAAAGCAATATGGCATTACTTCTTAAAATTTAAAGTATACTTAGAAATTTTACTTCTGGGAATTTTTCCTACTTGCACAAGGATGTTTGTTGTGCACTGTTTGCAACTGTGAAAAAACTGGGAAGAACCCAAATGTCCATTCACAGGAGAAAGGTTTAACAAATTGTGGTGTATCCTTATGTTCTGCTGTCCCTAAGAATGTGTTAGATTTTTATGTGCTGACATGGAAAGCTGCACAAGATATGTTAAATAAAGAAGTAAATTTAAGGACAGCATATATAGTATAGATTCAATTGTATTTAAAAAACAATATATATGGCCATATATGCATACATAGTAAATTTGTAAATCACACAGGAAACTGTTTACGGTGAACCTTGGGGAGTAGAACTACAGATCAGGATACAATAGACTTTACTTTTCACTACTTTGCATGTAAAATACCTTTATTTGTTAAAAAAAGAAAAAAATCTTACTCTTCCAATTATATGCCAAGAGGGGAGGGGGGAATTTAATGCCATGCATGCATTAAATTCCAAGGGATACTAAAATAATTAATAGCCAAATTTCTAGGAAGGAAGCATGATCCATTTTTCTTGGGGATTCCATAAATGTGACAAATTACCCTAATGTGGGTGATTGTGTTTAAGATGCGTTTGAGTGCATGCATGAAGCCATATTCTGCGATACCAAAAATGTTCAGAGAACCTTTGAAGGGCATTAATTTCCCTTCAGTCAGGCAGTGGATATTTACTCTAGAATGGTGTGTACCTTTAATTTGTAGTGTAGACTGTTCATAAGTAGTTACTGTATAAACCAATTACTTAAATGTTACCTTTACTATTATTTCTGGGAATTAATTTTTCTGTGCTAATTCCAGTGGCCCTATCACTAAGTAGGTAGATGTGACATTTGATTATGCAAGAATGTTCCAAGGGATTTAGGACACCTACATCTTCAGTGGACAGTCCGATCCAGAGGGTATGTCCTAGCCGGTTGAGGAGTACAGTGAGGAAGGACTGGTGGAACTGATCTGTAATGCTGACCAGTTCTGCTCCATGTATCAGGCAGGTTTTGATTGCTGTATACCAAGTCATATTTGCATTAATTATTTTGTAAGTTCTGTTTCCATATTCTAAGGTATTGGGGATTGGATTCATATCAGATGTATTTACACTGGGTCCAGAAGTATCTAGAACAAGAACAACAAACATCTTTTTTAGCATCTGGATGAGAAAGGGAGGCAAAGCTTAGCATGGATCCCGGTCACTGTGATCCATGTGGTGGTTAACACCAGAGTTTTTCTTCCCCAAATTGACTTTTAAAATGAGGATGTGACCTGAAAGCTTAGGTGATGTTAAAGAACTAGAACACTTAGGAAATGTAATCAATGAGTTTCTTAAAAATATATAAACTGAACCATTCCTAGAAGAGATCCCAGTTTTGACCATCCCTTGTCAAACTAACCACTTTTTGGTGGAACTGTTGGTGACCTCCTCACACAGGTTTCATTCCAGTAGATACACTTGGCCTACCACACGCTGCTCTGGCAGAACTTAATACTGAGGGAATATTGGCATATATTATGTAGTGATATACTGTATTACCAACATAATTTTTGCACGTGCATATTCTCACGTATGACACTTTATTAAACTTTTCCGATGGTTTGATAGTTGCTATCATGTTTAATGTTTACATGTATAAATTCTAAAAAGTTTAAAAATTACATTGATAAATGCTTAGAAATACACACAGTTCTCATAAACAGTTACTATTGATATGTCACCTGTCAGAGTCAAGATTTATAAATAAAAAGGCAAGGTTTTTCCACACGTGATAACTGGCGCTTTCCTGTTCATGAGCGGTTGCGATCATGTGAAAACCAAGCCCGTGCTGCACATACTATTTCCTCTTTACCCTGTGCATTTGCCTTTTTGTTTTTACTGTATTATGTACTAGGATAGGCTAAAAATTAGGAAGCCTAAGACACAGAAACAAGACAGAGTTTCTGACCTGTCTGATCCAAAGCGGCTGGGAATTTTCTCTGTATACTGGTTTTATTTGGGTTTGAAAAGGAGCATTGTGAGGTGTGGATAGGTCAGAAAACCTGAGACTCAATTTCAGTCCTGACTCTGAACGGCAAAGAGACTTCGGGCAAATTAGTTGATCTCTCTAAACCTCAAATTTCTGGTCTGTTCAAGATGTCTTCTTTAGAGGGGTTTGTGCAGAATTCAAAGAGGTATCCATATAGAACACTTAATATAGTCCCTGTAACACAGCAGACACTAAATAACTGTTGTTTCCTGCTTGTCATATTCCACCAAGTAAAAAATGGCAAAGTGGAAATCTGACTTTTACCTGAAGTCTTCCTCGATATAGCAAGAGTATGTAGTGTAAAACCAAAGTGAAATTAGCCTATTTGCCAACAAAATTGTGTTGGACCACACTTCTTTCATATGTTTAGTTTTCTCATTTGTTTATTCTAGAAGTCTGTTTGCCAACCTATGTGCCAAGTGTAAGGTTATTTATACAAAATCAGTAGGACACCAAAGCAGATATTAAAAAATGATAATTGGTAAAAATTAAAAAATTAACTGAAATTCTTTGTATGTATCACCCAAATACCAATTTAATTGTTCCTCCCCCCAACTAAGGTATTCATCTGTATTTTCACATATATAAAATTCTGCCTATGTAACTGATTCCATCAAGTTTTCAAAACATAAGTGATTCTGAGCAACATGATTTTGCCACCCATTGCCCTGAAAAAGAAACATCTATTGGAAAACAAGCGCCTAACTAGGGGTCTTGACTTTGCCCTTGTCTCTTCTTTTTTTGGATATCTTTATTATTTCAGGAAGAAAAGAGACTTTAGGCTCTAAGCCCAACATAAACACATATTTGTATGGCAAATAAAGAAGAGGAGCAGAATTTGGGTATTCATTATAGGGTTCAAGAATTTGTATAGTTGAATGATATTTTGTGGAAATAATAACAAAACAACTATCATTTATTAAATACATGCCTAGACCTTGCTAAGTATTGTATATTCATAGAGTCTGTAAGATAGTAATTATCCCATTTTACAGATGGGAAATCAAAATGCAGAGAAGATAAGAAACTCGACTGACAAGCTATTTACAGAGATGGGGAAGGAACCAGGTGGAGTGGGAATTTCAGTGCCTATACTCTCAACCACCCCTACTCTACACTCTTTCCAAAAGAAGATATATATTGTTAGTCCCAAAAATATCAAAGAGGGAAAGTGATCAGAGTTCATCTCAATAAAAAATCAACATCAGGTCTGTAGACTAGAATCATTGTTATTTATCTGAGAGGACTTGAGTCGTGTTACTTATTTTTTCTAATTTTCTCAAGTTTCTCATCTGTATAATGGGGAGATTTTGACCTACTTCATAGAATCGTCATGAGGATGGCATAATGTTTCTGAAGCCAATGCACAGTACCAGGCACATCAGAATGTTCAAGCACACGGCAGATTGATATTATTCCTTTCCGGACAAGACTGTGCTTCTCCCCTGATACTCTTGCTATAGTGGATCTGGCATCTTCTTTTAATCACTAGAGTTTTAACCATTATTAATGCTTAAGTGATAAGTGCCCACTAGGAAATGGGCTTCTCTGGAATTGCTTTGAGGATGGGTTGATACTTATTATCATTAAAGAGTTCACATGTATGCAACACCAAGAGATACATATTCCAAGTAAGCACATATACACTGCCCAGAGTCTCACACAGCTCTAGACACAAACTGGCTTCTAGGTGGTGTGGTGCAGGGAAGCCTCACACCTGGCAAAAGCACAAGATAGGAGCTATTGTTGTCTTGCTGTTTTTATTTTTATTACTCAAGGTCACTTGCAGCTCATTAGCACTGTTCATCACTCTCCCTGACTCTGTGTAATGGTATTTCACATCAGAAGTCACTGGGGGCTCTGGTCAACAGATCTAAAAGAGATCTACATATAGAAAGAAATGTGAGTTGGTTTATTTCCCTGACTCTTTTCCAACGTTTTCTCAAGGTCTTTTTTATTTCCTGGACACACACATAATCCCAGAACAAAGCATTAAAGCCATTTAATATGACCAAAATTAATATATAAACTTGGTCATCACGCAAGTGATCTCTGTGGTCTCTAGAACCCCACCACTAAAAGGCATATTCCTAGGGTAGAGGACAGCAAATGATTAAACATTTAAAGGTCAAAGAATAAGTGCCTGACACTGTTAACTTTAAAACTATCAGTTATAATATATAAAACAAATATGGAAAGGAGAGAAGGCATGGAAATGAAAAGAATAAAAAATCAAATGTTTCTTACCCTGCATTTTTTCACAAACAAACCCATGACCTTCTTTTCCACAGTCTTCAAAATACCATTTTCCAGTGAAATGAAAATTAGGATTGCTTGACAGCAAGGCACAGAGGGGAACATGTTTTTGAACTTCAGTGGTGTTCTGACTTGGAATCTTGAAAAGAATACATAGGTTTGCAAAAAAATGGTAACATGTAACATTATTATTACATTGGCATTTTTATTAAGGACAATTTTTAAAATTCAAACACCATTATTCCTTTAATTGCATTCAATAAACCTGTTCACAAATCATTTCATAACCTGCAAAATAAATAATTATTGTGATGAGTGAAATAATTACATTTATGGAACACATGAAAGTTTTGTGAAATTAATTATTAAAATTAATATATAAATAACAGACCAAGAAAAATATATGCCTACAAAATATGAGTAAAAAAAGCTTTAGTAAATAAGTCTCAAATAAGATCCCTTGTTAGAATGATTTCTAAAAAATAAATTTTCAAACTTACATTTATTATATCAAATGGAGACCAGTTAGAATATGCTACAGGCTTTCCATTTAGCCACTTTTCATTATCATCATTTTGTAACCCTATCCACACATTAGTGGTCTGGCCAAAAAGATTCATAGTAATGAAAGCTGAAAAATAGGAATACATTATCAAATTTAATACCATATAAACCATTTGGGTAATCATCAAATTTTGTTTATAGCTATAATTTTATTTAAATGACAGCTAAACTTAATTATGAATCAATTGTAGGAATTTGTTACTTTGTCCTTATTAATGTAATGCAGTCTCTTTCACTTTTGCTCCAACTTAAATTCACAGAAATTAGCTGGCTAAGCCTGGGATTTCATAGTCTCATTAACAAAACAATTTCCAGTGTTCATTCAATGTCTTTTTAAACAAAAGAGGATTTATCTGCTATATTTAAACTAAAGTATACAATTTCCTAAAAATCAAATAAAAGTGTACAGGTAAATCTAAAGGGATCTAAAAAAATTCTATTATGCAATTATAATAAACTATACCTCAGATTATTTTAACCATTTTGATATACAGATCATAAATATGTCCTTTCCACTCTACTGATGAGAAAAGGCTCCAGCAATCAGCAGCTTATAACCAATGCAGTCTACTAGCTTTTACAGATGTCATGATACAAACCTAAGTAACGTGTCATCAGCAGTGTAATCCTTAAAAATACCGATTTGGAATTGTTAGTGTTTGGGAATATCTTAATAAATACTTGCATAAAAATGGTCATTCTTGCCTGATCGAACCTTGAGTACTTTACCTTGCTCCACCTCAGTTTCAATGGTGACCAGTGTTCCTCCTTTTTCAACACAAAAGTCTTGAGCAGATGTCCAGTTCTTCCAATCTGTTGGGACTTTGGGGATTTTCACCAAAAGGCACTATAAAAAAGGTTTTAAAAAAGTGTTCATTTTTGTATTTTTCTAAATGAATTAACAATTTCCCAAAGACACTGAGGATCAGCCTTGAAAATTCTTTATAATTTTCTTGGACAGGTATGACTCATTTTTTTCTTTGAGCTGTTCCAAAGGGGCAAAAGTAAAATAAAGATGACCAGTTTTTAGGGTGATTCAGTGCCTTGCGTGCATTTGCTTCAGGCAGGAACAGAAACAAGGATGTATTTTGTCTGCAGGATTATCAGAACAATGTTTTCTGCTCAATGAAAAATAGTATTCCTTCTAAAAAAGAACCAGCCTGCTTGTGAAGTTTATGGTGGCAGATTTAATTAAAAAAAATTCTGTGGGGAGTCATTAATTGCTTAGTTCAATTTAATTTTAAACACACTTTAAGTGTGTAGGGGATGCTGGGGAATCAAACAGTATCAGGTATTAAAATTTAAGTACTTGGAGTCAGCCCATGGTCTGTAAGTCCACAGGAAGGACCAGAAAAGGAAAACTGAGCCCAGTGGAAAGAGAATCAAGGGCAGGAACAAAGAAACCTAGGAAGGAGAAACACAGGGGAGGTGGCCAACAATGTCACATGGAACACAAAAAGTAGGCTGTGGGATTTGACAGTGAGAGTTGATTATTACTCATGAGAATCATGTCTGAGGCATGGCAGGGGTTACCCATGATGGGATGAGAAATGAAATGTAACTACTAGTCAGGACAGGCAGGGTTGACGGGTGGCCCTTAAGGCTTAGTGAAATTTAAGCATGTCACTAGGGCCACATAGAGTTAGGGGAAAGGGAGAGAGGAGAAAGGCGATCATGGATCGGAGAAGTCAGGAGGGACTTTAGGCAAAAGATATTCCATATGGAATATTCTCTCATCAATGTACATAGACAACCCTGATCATTGATAGGTTAGACCTCAAAATCTTGCTGCTGAGAAAATCCCAGCTACAAGATAATTCTAGGCTAGCGTGGAAGCCTCCCGTTGAGAGACCATCCTTCCATCCTCCTTTGGAAGGACATCCTTCCCCATTTTTGGTTTCTAAATTTCAGTCCCCCACCCCTTCCCAACCAGCATAAACTCCTTAAAAAGCAGACAAAGTGTTTCTCCTCTTTGAACATCACAACAAAGAACGTCCCCAATAAATATTTATGGAACAAAATAAATAAGAGCCAATAGACCCTGAAATGGTTGTCAAATGACATTCTCAGACATTCAAGATTTAGTCTAGTGGTTCCCAAACAGGGACATTTTGCCCCTCAGGGGATATTTTGAGAATGTCTGGAGACACTTTTGGTTGTTATAGCTTGAGGAGGGGGGCTGTTACTGGCATCTGCTGTGTAGAGACCAGGAATGCTGCTAAACCTTCTATAATGCACAGGTCAGTCCCTCACCACAAAGAATTACCCACAAAATGTCATTAGTGCCCAGGTAATTCTTTTCAAACTCAGTCCTGATATGTCACTCTTTGGTTTAAACCCTTCAGGGATTTTCCACTGTTCTTAGGATAAAAACCAGAAGCTCTGAACTAGCCTGGCGTTGAGTTGCCAATTAGGAGAGGAAGTACATTTTCAATACTTCCGATTCTCTTTACCTTGTTTGCTTCACAAAGAAACAGAATTGACTTTAAAGGATTTGAATCTTATAACAACTATCCTTTTATCTCTTTCTTTTCATTTTGTCTCTTTTCTCTAATTCCAAAGAGTGGCACATGCTAATTATTAGGAAGTCTTATCATTTAATGTGAATTTACCTGGTGTTCAGATAGTCACACTAATGAACCATTCATAAATGCCAATGAACCTCATTGGCTCAGTTAGCTCAATACATCTTTCCAGAAAACACACACAGCCCTTCCTAACCCCTATTCTCACCGATTCCCCATTTGCCTCAGCCAAGATTTATTAGCTTGACTATGGAGTGCAGCCTCCCATTACCACAACTTCATTGTTTCTAAAAATATAACATATTTACTAACATACTTCAAAATGGCATCATTAGCAATTAAAGCAAAGCATAAAGATGAAGTGAGAACCCTTAATTTTAAATTGTTTATTTACTTACTAATTTGCAAAATGTGATTAAGTTTAATGCACCTCTGATTATTACTTTGAATTAAGGATATCCTACAAAACAAGCTTTAAAATATGGAATTCTTTTTTGTCTTAAAGTCATTTCAAGCTCAAAATTTGAAAATGGAATTCATAATCCTTCTCCTAAGCTCAGTCTTTTTCCAGTGTTCCTACTGACATTGAACAACTTGCATTTATATAAGACTCCCTGAAACCTGGGAGTCTCCTCACCCTCCCACTCCATCACCCCTTCAGCCCTATCATTTGGACATCCCATTTCTCAGAGTCTCCCACCACTGCCACCATCATCTTTGCCCAAACTGCTTATCTCTTGCCTGGCTTACTGCAGTAGCTTCCTAATTGCTCTTGCCTTCTTCACATCTGCCTTCCTCCAATCTATCTTTGGCACTACAGCCTGAATGATTCTTTTCAAAACTCACTCCTGCTCATGGTTCTCTGTGATTAAAACCCTTCAGAGGTCTCCCATTGCTTTTAGGATAAAAACCAGAAACTCTAACACAGTATCACCCTTGCCTACTTCTTTCCTCTTATCTCCCACAATCTATGCTTCCTTTAGTTTCCTCAGTATGTCACATTCCCTCTCACCACAGGACCTTTTCACATGTTGCACCTACTTATAATGCTTCCTGTCTTTCTGACCAACTCAGCCAGGTCCTCTTGTTATATACTTTCATAACGCTGTGTAACTCTGTTTCATCACATGTATCACAGTTGTAAATTAGAATGATTTTCCTCATTGATTTACTGTTTGTTTCCCCTCTAGTCTATAAGCTTTGAAAGAGAAGGTATTGTGTTTGTTTTTCCTCACCTTTGAATTAGCAATATCCAATTAATAGCAACATAGTTAAATGAACTAATGAATAAAGTACTAAGTATTTGAATAAATTTAAAAAAAGAGGAGAGGGTGTTTTTAAGGAGTAAAGCATAAACACCTATATGAGAGAAGGACTTCTGTTGCCAGCTAGAGAAGAGGATTCAAACACCCTTGGGTAGCTCAGAGTTTTTTTTTTAATCTTTATTGATGGCTAACAGCAAAATTAATGGGTCACAACTCTGATCAAATATTTAGGATCACCAGGTGAGCTCTTTAAAAATATCAAAACTATGTCGTGCATGAAATCAAATATTGCTAATCCCAGACTAGATGGTGCAAAGCAATCATTAGCTCTCAATCCAGGTCCTTGAATAAGTAGGAGCACAGAAGTTAATCTAATACACACACACACACACACACACACACACTTAGAATTTCTACCTCCTACAACTCAGCTGTGACAAGTAGTTTAGGCGACTCATTCTTCCTGGGGTAATCCCTGGTCAAACCTCTTTTACATCATCAAACAGAGAGAAAATCATTTATGAGGCTTTGGAAAAGATGCTTAACTTCTGGTATCTCAGTTCTGAAACTCTTAACAGGAGGATAATTCATCAACCAACTAGGATTTCTTTCTTAGAAATAAGCAATAAAAATTAGTCCTAGGAAATTGACAAACAACAAACAAAGTTTAATGGGACAGAATATATTGACACTCATTCAGAACTGTGAAGTTAGTAATGCCTGTCATTGCTATCTCCCAATTTTCCCTCTGTAGCCTTTTGCTGTTGTTAATTAGGGCAGCCATCCCCACTAAGCTCTCTATTCCTCTCAGCTATCAACCTTCCTATGCAGCTTTTCTGATGATCTGATAAACCTTATTCCAGGGTGTAGGTGACAGATGAGGCAATCTCAGAAATATTTCCTTTTTTTTAAAAGAATATTTCTGTTTAAGGAAGGTGTTCAAGCAAAGAAGGAACTCCACTGGTGGGGTTTTGGCCATTTATATACAGGGGAAGTCACGGTGGTGGGTGGAAGACACACTTGGGGACTCTGAAACCTCATTCTCTAAAAGGTCACCTTTCTGTAAAGCCTGCTGTGACAGTATCCTTAATAATCAAATCCTCTGAGTGATTCAAAGACTAAGTTGTGTAACTGTTGCATTGCTGGGCAAATATTGGCTGCACATTAGAATAAATGAGGGAGCTTTAGAAAAAAGATGCCATATGCCATGCAGATCAGTTAAATCAGAATCTTTTGGATGTTACCTGTACCTTGATATTTTTAAAAAGGTCTCCTGGTGATTCTAAATATTTGATCAAAGTTGCAACCCATTTATCCAGCTGTTAGTTATCAATAAAGGTTTAAGAAAAAAAAACCTCTAAGCTACACAAAGGTAGTTTGAATCCTGTTTCATAGCTGCATCAGAAAGCCCTTCTCTTATGTATGTGTTTCTGCTTTACTAATGCCCCTTAATATGCCTTTCAAAAGAAGGATTAGTTTGCTTTTTTGTCTGGGTCAGCTCCACCATCCCTGCTACCATGCCTGTATGTATACATATCCCTTTGTTAATGCAGGAGGAAACATGGGATACAGCTAAACTGTGTGATAAAAAAACTGGAGGGAAAGAAAATAGCCAGGGGCTTAACCAAAAACAACCAATGTGGGTTTCTAAGAAGTATTTCTCTAGTGCCAAAGATTTGACTTGTCACTAATTTACTTAAAATATTCTCTTTTCTATATAGGAGAAATCATGATTAGTAACTAGTACAGTTGCATTCCTGTGTTGGGGTTGCTCACTGCATCAAAAATGTGATCTTGAGACGAGATAGGCATTCCTTGGTGGCTGTGCCCTACAGAGCATAGAACAAGGATGCACTTGTTCTAGTAGTTGTGAAAAACTATCAGGTACAAGAATTAAATAAAAATGGATCAAAACCTAAATATAAGAGCTAAAACCATAAATCTCTTGGAAGAAAACATAAGAGGTACATTTTCATGACCTTGATTTGGCAGCCTATTCTAAGATACGACACCAAAAGCACGAGCAACACAAGAAAAATTAGGTAACTTGGACTTCATTAAAGTTAAAAACTTTTGTACTTCAAAAGACATTATCAATAAAGTGAAAATACAACCTACAGAATGGGAAAAAGTACTTGCAGAACATATATCTGATAAGGGATTAGTATCTAGAATTTATAGATACTATGTATAGAGCTCCCACAACTCAACAACAAAAAGACAGATAACCCAAATAAAAACAGGCAAAGGACTTAGACATTTTTCCAAAGGCCATATACAAATGACCAATAAATACATGAAAAGGTGCTCAACATCATTAGCATTAGGGAAATGCAAAAAAAAGAAAAATGACAGTGAGATAACACTAGCTATTCACTAGGATGGCAACAATCAAAAGGACAAATAATAGCAAATGTTGTCAGGGAAGTGGAGAAATTGCTAGCATACACTGCTGGCAGGATAGTAAAATGGCTCAGCCACTGTGGAAAATAGTTTGCTGGTTCCTCAGAAAGTTAAATATAGAATTAGCATATGCTATAGCAATTCCACTCTTAAGTGTATACCCAAAAGATAAACAGAGACTCCAACAGATACTTGAACACCAATGTTCATTGCAGATTTATTCACAATAGCCAAAAAGTGGAAACATCCTTAGTCCATCAAAAGATGAAGGGATACATGAAATGCTGCATGGAATATTATTCAGTCATAAAAAGTAATGAAGTTTTGAGACATGTTACAACATGGATGAACCTTGAAAACATTATGCTAAATGAAAAGACAAATATATGAGTTCATTTATATGACATATCTAGAATAGGCAACTCAAAGATAGAAAATAGATTAGAGTTTACCATGGGCTGGAAGGGATGGGGAATTGGGAGCTACTGTTAAGAGTTACAGAATTTCTGTTTGGCACAATAAGTTTTGGAAATAGAGGTGATGTTTGAACAACATTATGAATGTAAGTAAAGCCACAGAACTGTACACTTAAAAATGGCTAACATGGCATCTTTTATGTAATATATATTTTACCATATGTGTATAGTTATATAGCTTTAACAACTGATAGTATAGTTTTAATAACCATAATAAAATAGCTTTAAGAACTAATTGTCAAAAGTTTAATTAAAAAACAATAATACTCAGTGTCTTATTTAATATTTGCCATATTTCTCACATTAAAATGTATAAATAATTTACAACAGGAAGAACATTTTTTTAGTTTGAGGAAACAAAAAGAAAGTATCAACTATTAAGAATAGCACATCTCTAATAGAAACATACTACTTAAAGTTTCAGTGAACCTTTAAGTTATTTGAGAAAATATTATTTGAGAAAATATCTCAGTGCCACCAGGCTGATTGCCTGATGGGGCTAAGCTAGTGTGGTAATTCTTAAGTTCATATATGAAGTGGAAGCCTTAAGAAAGGAACAAGACTACCAGAATCAGGGTCAGGAAACCTGAGATTGATTCCCAGCCTGACACTTATTTGTTGTTAAGTTTCAGAAAAACCATACAATTTTATTAGACTCAATCTTCTCAAATGAAAGATGGAATAATGATTCTGTGTACTTAAAAAACTCAATATTAAGAAATATACGAAATCATCTAGGAAAAACAGCCACAAGGTAGAAGCAACCAAATGTCTATCAATGGCTGGGTGGAAAAACAAAATGTGGTGTAGACACAAATGGACTATTATTCAATCTTGAAAAAGTAGGAAACCCTGACACATGTTACAACATGGATGAACCTGTAGGACATTATTCTAAGTGACATAAACCAGTCACAAAAGGACAAATATTGCAGGATTCCACTTACATGCAGTATCTGAAGTAGTCAAATTAATAGAGACACAAAACAGAATGGTGATTGTCAAGGGCTGGGAATGAGGAGCTGTTTCTTAAGGGGTTTAGAGTTTCAGTTTTACAAGATAAAAATGGTCTACAGATTCATTGCAAAAAATGTGAATATACTTAACACTACTGCACTATGCATTTAAAATGCTTAATATGATAAATTCCATATTATGTGAATTTTACCACAATTAAAAAAATCAGTGCCAAATATAAAGTGTATGCTCAGTAAATAAGTGTAAAATCCAAGTGGTCCCCTTTCACAAATTAACAATGAGAGAAAGATCACAAAGGAGAGAATGCCCTGCCACTATAACTGAACATGTAGATTGAAAATTGGCTGTACATGATTGAAGAGTAATTTTATATCAGCATATGAAATTATGACACAGTTGGATTTTTTAATTATTGAAGAGTTAAACATTTATAATTTGGGATGCATTTTAATTACTTCCACCTAAGGCCTAGAAAGTTACTTTAATATAAAACATATGAAGTGGAGAGGAAGTCTAAGCCTTAACTGGAGGCAGTATCAGAAATAATAATCTGGTTTACAATATTCCCACTGGCAATTTCCAGAAGAAATTCAATTCTGTATGAAAGCACCAGATTTATGACACTCGGGAGACTTTGACCAAGCTACAGTATTTGTTGGTCAATTCACAAGGCAAGCACAGCTCTATGCCAGCTCCAGGCAGGGAAGACACAGAAGTAGGAGATAAAGTCTGGTCCCCTGGAGTTGACAGCTCATGGAGGAGCAAAGCCCAGACACACACACATGTGCTCACACACACACATGGCAGTACACCCAAGGAAGCAGTCATGCAGCACAGTGAATGACTGTAGCAAAAATTGAGTATATAAATGAAGGGTTATATCAGGGCTGTTTCTGGCAAACACTCTTTATTCCAATCAGTTTGTCCCTAAATTAAGAAGTTCTCAAGTCCCTTGAAAGTTGTGACCAAAAAATTCTAGATCTAATGGACAACTCATAGTTTTTCAAAGTCACACCCACCTTTTGATTACTTTCTAAAATTAACATCTACAGGAGAAACAAAAGGCAACTTTTTGAAAACAAGTTTACCTTGTAGTTAAAATACAGCCATCCTCTGGGACATGTTCCATGTTTTGGTGTCTCTTTCTCTTTCTCTATAACCCAAAACTTCTTGCGCTTACAGATGCTAGGCATAGGAACTAAACACTCTTCACTTGCCCAGAGCCCTGGAGGGGAAAAGTGGGTTAGAAATGACCACAGTCGTGACTCACTGTAGATATTCTCTATTGATCACTATTTTTATGACTGTGGTAGTTTATCATAATTTGTCTTTTAAATTAGAAATTGAACTAGATTTAATTACTATTTATAGAGTTCTCTAGTGACAAGAGTTAACAGGGCAAGGTGCCAAATTGGCAATTCTAATTCAATTAGAATTAGTAATGTAGAAATTTTGCAAATGCAAAAAAAAAAAATCCCCAAACAACTAACTAAACAAATATTGCAACAAATCAAATAATGATTAAGTTTCTAAGAATATGTGACTTGGTTGGCAGATGAATACTTCGTTGAGTTTTTTTTTGTAAAGCATATTTTTGTTTAAAAACATTCAACTTCAATGTAAAGAGATCAAAAAGATTCTAAGATAGTAGATGATCATTTCTACTTTGTAACTCATTAGAAAATGTGATTATTTAGAAAAATTAACGCACAAACTTCTAAGAAAGAAGCAATCCTCAACACTGGCCCTTAAACAAAGCAGGCACACATATAGATATACCCTCGGGAAGATATATCCCAAAGTCCTTAGCCTCTTGGATAATGTTTTTTTTAATTTAGAAGAGCTGTATTTTCAGAGTAAAGGTTATAGAATGCATTTCATTAGCATTCAAGCTATAGAATCCAGAATAGGGCAAGGATATCTAAATTGGAAGGGTGGTGTGCTAGTGTGGCATTTGCAGGAGAGGCTGGAGTACTAATTTCAATGCAGATTAGCTGCTATTCTTCCAGAAACACAAAGCAGTCTTTCTGTAGGCTGTTGTGACACCTGCTGGCAAAAGCAAGCTGATTAATAAAATGGTTTTTCCTTTCTCACTTTCTCTGTAGGTGCCCTTACATCAAAGATTGCTTTCCATGTTTATCCCTGTCCTGACTTGGGGCACAGGTCTGTTATGAATCATTAAGAGTCAGAAACATCATTACCTTTTATTGGGTAGAAAGGGTGGGTAGATATGAGTGGACGATCAACCCGAACAACACTGTACTGATGAATAGCATTAAAAAAAAAACCTTGCAAACAGTTTGTGTTCTAAGGCAAGCAGCAATTAATGCTGGGTGTGTTAAAAAAAGAATACCAAATTCAATGCAAATTTTTCTTAAGTAGGAAAATACAAGTAAATTTCACAGAGTTTTACATTCTGGCCAGTTATAAACTGGATGCTAGAAAAAGATTTAAAATGGACCCATTTTGAAATTTCACTGAGAAGAGTATTTGTCAGGCATATTTTTTGAACAGTTTCAATGGGCCCATTTTTGGTGCTGTTTTGGTTCATGAGGAAGGACTTATCTGGATGTAAATTATTTTCAAGAACAATGCATGCATGGAATAAACTGGAAGAATGGCCATCCTGAAGCCTTAAGACTGATAAAACTGAACACATTCAATTGAAAAGCAAAATAACCAAACATAACCTTCTTACTGAACTAATGTAATAAAGAGGAAACTTCAAGCCTTCCGAAAATTAGTTGAATTATAAACCCAAAAGTGGTTGAATAAAAAAACCTGTTATGGATGAAATGAAGCCACATCTCTGGCTCTGATTATCCATGGGTCCTTCTATTCCTTTGTCCCAGTTCTGATATGTTACTGGTGCTCCATCTCTCCAGCTGTAGGGACATTAAAGATTTTAAGGTCTTCTTTCATTCTGCATGTTCAATCTCCAACACTATTCTTGGAGTTTTGGAGTATGTACTGAAGGCATCATATTAAAATTAAAAAAATATTCATGTCTTTGTTTAGGGAAATGAAAATTTATAAGTTAAAGATAACTTTTGACGGCTATTCAACAGATTGATTGCTAAGATCTAGTTCAATCATTCTGCAAATAAAATCTGTCAAACAAAATTAAATGCAAATTAATCTAGGTCCATACCGAAATTCATTGGCTTTTTCTTCTCGAAGTCCAATCCACCAATTTACACCATACTTTGATAGCTATTTAAAAAAAGGGAAAATGTCAGCATTTATTCTACTTGTTTTCCCTTTTCACTATTAAGATTAATGGGGTTTCTGTTAATAGCTTTCTATTCTTCAGTATTTTACCCAATTATCTAAAGAAGAGTACACTAAAGCCTAGCATCTTGAGAAAACCTGAAACTTCATTATGCTGAAACATTCCCTCCTCATTATGAAGGAAGATTGGAATCAAATTATTGAAAATCTTTCTTACAACTTTCCCTATGCATTTAAAAGTAAATTTTCAAACTTTCATAATAGGGATTTAAAAAGTAATATTGTAAAATAAACTAGGATGTGGATCTCTTTTTTGACTAAAAACTTAGTGGTTTATTCTTTCAGTGATTTATAGAAGTTCATTACATATATCACACTGAGAAATAATTCAAGGCACCAAGACATCAATGGTAAAAAAATTTTGAATTTGGGGCATTAGTCTGATGTTAACCTTTTAAACTATTATCACCCTCTCCCTAGAGACAATATAGGACAAAGGAATACTAGAGAATTCCCAGTGTTTGACAACTAGAAAATTATTCATATATTTTATTAATTTTACACCATTATTTATCACACAGAGCTTAGTACAGTAAAATATAAAACTGCAGCACCATGTGTGCACACACACATGTACACACACATTAGAGAAGATGCAATACTGGACTTAGGAAATTCTCTAACTATAAAAGAGGAAGAGGCAGTAAGGATTTCTCTAAGACCTTTTAATCAATATACTTTGTGTGTGCTCTGGGTGCGTATGAGGTGTGTAAAATGCGGCTTAATTTTTTAAACTCAAAATGTTAATTGGAAGGCATTTATATTTAAATTTGCATTTCCATTTCTTCTATAAGACTTGAGAATACATTTTAAGATATATATATTTTTTCATATAAATTTCAGGTCATCATACAACAAAACCTAATAGCTCTCTAGAATTCTTATTTATAAACAGATATATTTTACTCCTTCAACAGTGTGGCTGTCTGCCATATCAGCAATTTGAGAATAATGAAAGACAGAGCAACTGTAATTTTGGATCCCTGAGGTGTTGTTTCATGGACGTGTTCTTACATGCTGAATTTAGATTCCCATTGTCAGACTTTGGAATGGGCCCATTGAGACTGGCTGTGAACTCAGTGGGAGAACCACAACAATTTCATTCAATCTAAAGAGGTCTCATGTGCAACAACAGAGGAAAGCATGGCCTGATTGTTCACTGCCCCAATTAAGGACCTCTAAAGAGAAATTATAACTACTGCACCTTAAGTGGCATATTTATTACCACCTCAGTTATAGTATAGTAATCCTCCACATGGCACATCACAACCTGGTGTGATATGGAACAGAACTTCATAGGACGAGCTAGAAGATATGCAGAGTGAAAAATTCACTGTGAAAAATGATGCTTTCAGCAGGCTCACAGACTCCAAGAAGGGATCAGCAGTTACCAAAGGGAAGAGGTCGGGGAGGGTGGGTGGGAGGGAGGGAGAAGGGGATTAAAGGGCATTATAATTAGCACACCCAATATAGGTAGGTCACAGGCAAGGAGAAGACAAGTAGTGACTCTATAGCATCTTACTACGCTGATGGACAGTGACTGCAATGGAGTGTGTGTGGGGGCTTGATAATATGGGTGAATGTTGAAACCACAATGTCGCTCATGCAAAACATTCATAAGATTGTATATCAATGATACCTTAGTTAAAAAAAATGGATGTTTTCAAGTTTAGCTTAGGTATAAAACCACAACATTAGAAGAGTTATTAATATTCTTTTGTATAAAGAAATGTGATATGACCGCAGATTTCATAATATCAACTATGTTTTGGTACAAACAGCCCTTATAAATAGTATTATATGGGAGCAACACTTACCAAAAACAAATAAAGCACAGCAACAGCCATATATTAATCTAAGTAATGAAAGGAAGAACATCCTGCCATTTCAAAACCAAGTTATTTTAAGGGTTTTAAATCATTGTGTTTTGGAAGATGACTAATAGAGTTGATATATTTTTGTTAGAAGTGTTTAGAAATGAAACTTTAAAAATAAGGGCAAATTGCAATTTCTAAATGCAAACGTTGCACAACAGCATAAAAATGTTAGCTGAGTAGACTAACTGGCTAGTAGTTAAAATTAGACAACTCCTAAAGTGCTCGCAGCTTTTTTCTTTTTTGGCACTAACCAACAACATAGCTCAAAAAAACAAATTTCAAAAATTCAGTCTCATTGTACCTTGTGGTACTCTGTTATTCAAAGAGAAAATACTGATTCATCATTTTTCCAAGATGGAAACATTTTGTTTACAAGAAGTTCTGCTTCAAATTTTAAAAACTGTATCCAGCTTTCTTTTTCAATAGTTTTTCTATTTCCCAATTAAAGGTTATTTTTGTTTTTCAAAGTTCTAAGTTACTACTCTTCATAGGGGAACTACACAACACACGCGTAATTTAAAAATATTTGATTCCTTATTTTGATTCGTCCTGCACTTTCAGGCTGGAAGTGCCTCAGAGGTGAGTGGTATGACTTATACACATTTAGCTCCTTATCCTCGAATAAAGTAACTTCTAGACTGACCCATTCTGCTAGGACATTCTTAGATATGGGATTTCTTGCTTAAGAAATGTAAACAATCACCATTTACCAACAGAAAGTGCCTAACGCAGCCAAAAATTATACGGAAATAAGAATTGCTTTGGAAATCTATGACTTTCTCCTTTCTAAACTGATACCCTTTCCTCTTGGCCCCCTTCTGCCCTTTCCCAGTCTTCACATTCTATGCCATCCAATCATTTTCTTTTGTAGCACAGTGTGGTATTCGACGAGTCAGCCACACACCCGTAATATTGACAGGACTTTCTGTATTAACATGGCCCAGGCTGATTGACAATTTTGCTATGTTAGACATCACAGGGTTTGTCTGGTTTGAGATCACATCTAGGTATAGTCCTTGATTAGACCATAGCACTGGCTGCGGCCTAGACTGCTAAACCTATGGGTTTCACCACTCCCTTCTATGGGAGGTAGTAGTCCTGTCAACCCCACTGGCCTCCCAACCGCCAAAGGCTGGGAAAGTGAATTAAGGGAAAGGTGAAGCGGGAAGACCTGAAAGCCAAGCTCTGCTGGAAGATCAAAGAAGCCCTTCGTTCATGTCTGGCCATCTTTGGGGGAAGGAGCCTAGCGTTTTAGTATAATGAAGGCGTTGTGCTCCTATATATCACTGATACTGTTCTTCTGCTCCAGCAAAGGGGTTTTAAATGACCTTGTGAGTAGATGGCCTGGGTTCATTTCCAAATTCTACCACTTAGCTGCTGTGTAACCAAGTTATTTTACCTCTTTGGAATCTCAGTTTTCTCATCTTTCAAATGTGCTAATAATAGACTTCCCACAGTGACATTTTTGGAAATTTCAATTCCATTAAATGCTAGTACTTGGTACAGTGCCTGACACTGTTAAGATAAGTATTGGCCAAATACCAGCTTCTTTTGGGACATGCACTTTGCCATGCCGGTGGATTGGTTTTCAGACATTCACCCGATGTCTTGTTATTGTCACATGGGTAGAGGAGTCTGCTGTTTAGTATTCCTGACACCAGGACATCTAATTTGTTGGTACTTACCATTACGGTTTTGGCTTGAGTGCTCCATTTGTAGGAGAGGAAGGGTGCTAAAATAGGTTCACAAACCAACAGTGGGGAGCATCTGGTTGGTCTGCCACTGAGTCTCTGTAAGGCCCTGGTGTTGTCATCTAACCCTGTTTCTCAGCTTTTCCCTAAAACCCAGTAGTAGTTCTGACCTACCTGCACCTCACAGGCTGCATGCGCATCAGACAGGGTTACAGAAATGGGAAAGCCCAATGAGCTATGAGGGAAGACATTTCTTTTACAAGCCATGGATGCTTCATTTTCATGAACAACTTACAAACATATGAAAAGGTGATAGACTGAGAAAGGATCCCTGGAGATCATGAAATCATGTTAAATTATAGGAAAAGAAACAAGGCTTTTCTTACCTTCAACGATTTCCTAGGGAAAATTGGGTTTGAAATTTTCCTCCCATAGGGTCCCCTGGGTAATTTGTACATACTGCTCTCTTTATACTGACTACTACTATTTCCAGCTTTTTAAAAATAGAGACTATCTCATTTTTGTGTCTGGGACTTTCTTTGTCTTTGACAAATATCACAATGCCTGACTCATAGCTAATGCTTAATAAATACTTGTTGAATACACTGCAAATGTACACTTTGCCTTGGCAGTCTGTTTCATTATTTAATGGCGTTTGCCTGCTCCTTTCTAATTAGCCTAGCTCTTAAAAGGAGTGTCGTCTTTCTCTATCTTAAGCTGACATCAAAAACCATTCTTTACCATTTTCTGTATATTGGATCTTTACCAACTTAAAAATATTGTGTTCTTATAAGTAAAATTAAAAACTTTAAAACAGCCATGCACTCTGCAACTCCCGCACCCCCCACCCCAGGTAATCTTTGTTCTTCATTTGTACTTTATTTTCCTCTGTGGCCATTTATGCATTTATATTTTTCTAAAATATTATGTAGTGTGCTATTTACTTATGTTGACTCAGGTCTTTCTTCCCAGACCAGACTGTAAGCTCCACAAGGGCAGGAATTTTGGTCTGTTTTAGTCACTGGGAGAGCCCCAGTCCCTCGAAGAGTAGACGCTGAATAAAATATGTGTTGAATGGTTGCGTGAACCTCACAAAAACAATAAAACTCTATTACTCACCATTGTTGCTAGTAAAAAAGGAAGAAGAGTGAAATGACTGACCAACATAGTAAACCTGTATTTCCATTATTTTCTCTTAATCTTTATAACAGCAAAAAAAACCATTCTCAAAAAATCTATGGCATTTAATGAAACTTAAATGTCTGAAGCAAAAGAAAAAAATCCCCCCAAGGACAGAAGGAGCTAAGCTCTGAATTTCTCATGGTTAATTATGTTCAAGTACCGCTTTTATTTTGCTGTGGATGAATTCTTGCTCATGTGCAGAATGAATTGTGAGAATATCCCCACGCAGCCAGCCACAGACAAACTCAAAGGAGGACCATTCCGCAGCATAGGTATGAAAAAGGTACTCTGCATCCTGATAGAAGAGCCAGGGTGCATCTAGAAGAAAAATGAACAATGCAAATGATGCAAAAGTCATTGACTGATATAATGCAGAGTTAAATAGGGTATGCTATGACTGACCCCAAATTTTTAATTTGGTCACTCAGTATTTTAAAAAATATGTGTGTGTGTGTGTGTGTGTGTGTGTGTGTGTGTGTGTGTGTGTGTATGTAAGTACATTTACACATATATAAATAAATATATAATTTGCTTTTTTCCCTTGGTCTGTCTCATATAAGAAGTTCATTTGTATTCTAAGGTCTGGGATAGATGCGTATTTTAAAATCATGTGTCATAAAAATGGAGTTTTGCTATGATATTAGTCTTTAATCATCTTTGATATTTATTAATTTGATTATTTGTTAATTATTCATTTGTTAGCTTGAACAAATGAGTTCTGGATTGACCTAAGGAAAGAGAGGCTCGAATGGAGGATGGTAATAATACAGCAATAATATAATAGCACAGAGTTAGAAACTTAAGAACTGCCAGGATAGTTCTTACCATACTGGTACCAGGGTGGAATCTTCGGTTTCATATCTGCAAAGGGAAAGCAGACCACCTTGAGTAACCTTCACAGGGGCACTATCTCTGAATTACTTCAGCTGTGAATGCAACATTTTGTACTACACCTTTTTAAGACCATTTGAAAACCAGCTACTTTGGACTGTTTGGGATACAGTTAGTTCTCATACTTGAAGAGAAGGCTCAAGAAATGTCTCTGACTCAAGAACTAACCCTTGTTGAGGGTCTACTGCATGTCACACGCTGGGCTAGACGGTTTCACTTACTCATTTAACAAGTAATTTTGTTTGCTTGTAGTCACAGAGATATTTCTTCCAGATTGTGTCCGCAAAATACAATATTCCACAATATAGCCACTTATTCTCATCTCCTATTAAGCAACTTAGCACCTGCACCAGTGTCATCTTTTCTCATTCTGCTATGATACA
This sequence comes from Smutsia gigantea, assembly GCA_032199065.1. Classification (NCBI taxonomy): domain Eukaryota; kingdom Metazoa; phylum Chordata; class Mammalia; order Pholidota; family Manidae; genus Smutsia; species Smutsia gigantea. Next base: position 167,912 of record JAVSCE010019530.1, read on the forward strand.
TTCTTTGCTAAAATAGCGCAATTTGGTTCATCGCGAAGGCTGTTGGTGCTGTGGTCCGAGGTGCTTAAATTTTAGATCTCTGTAACTCTTTACTTGGAAAAATGTTATAGATTATTAGAAAGCCAACATATAGCAAGGATCTTATTAATATTCTTACCTCTTGGAATTTTGCATATCCATTCGTGTTTGGAACCACAGTGGGAGGGCAGCAACATCTTATTTGCCTTATAAACAGCACAGTTTCTTGCATCTTCTTCAAAATAAGTATTGTCTAAAAATGAAGAGACAACCTGCAGCAGATGAAGTTCATTATTTCTTAATGATGATCCCTCACAAAAAGTTTTGCAAAAGATCAAAAAAAGCAACCCTGTAAATAAATCACAGTAGATTTCTGGAGGAAGCTTCAAAAATGTCTCATACAAATCTAAAGATCATTTCATATTTGTGAAAAACAAGTTAATCAAACATTAGCATTTTTCCTTAAAAATGCTTTTTTTCTTAAAAAGAAGCATGCTACTGCTTTGTCCAGAAGGAACAAATCAGATGCAAGCTTCCTGCTTAGCTTGTACTGTTTTCTCACCAGCAGGATTAAATTAACCCTGGGATCCTGGGGAAACTTCTTAAAGGCTCATGGATCTGTCATATTTGGGTCTAATCTTTTGCATATGCACTTAAGTTTTTAGTCCTAATCACTGAATTCTAATTCATCACTAGTCTTAATCAGGAAACTATCCTTACTTTAATGATCACCTAACAGGGGTATTAAATAAAAATTCAACCTTCTCAGTGACTTAATGACTACTCCACAGAAGAGTGGCTGGGTCACAGGTACAATTGGGGTGAAATTTGGAAAAAAGAGGATATTTTGAAGCCATTTCTACTCCTCCTCAAGCATGTACACAGTCATGCAACAGTTTATCTAACTTAAATATATATACACTCAGATTCAGGGAAATGGCACAAGTTTAATATTTTGTCAGCAGGCAGTGGTGAGGCTCCCCGCCTGCTGCTTCAGGGCCTTATCGCATTTATTCTGAACCAAATTGCCTTTTCCTTTCCTATTACTAATAAGTTTGTCATACTAAAACAAGATGAAATGTTCTCAACCTCCATGTACCGCCTTTCATTTTTCCAGTACATGGACATCAGCCAAGCGATTGCGCCATGTGGCGGCTGCCATTTGTGGAGCAGGTGGATCCTGCTCTACGTCTCTTCCGCTTTCTGAGTCTTGTTTTTTTCATCAGCAAAATCAGTTGATGGGGCTGAGCAATCTCTAAGATCTCTTTCCAATGCACTTTTCAAAAAAGCAGTACCGGTAAAAACATTATATAAATTTTTTTATCTAGCATGCCCTTTTTATTTTTATTCCAACCATATGCATCTGTTTCCCACAAATCCCTTCTTTGCCACACATTCGAACACCGTTTATGTAGCAGTCCTAGAGATCCCTTTTCTTTGTTGATCTTTACTATTTCAAAGTTTGGGGGCTGATATTTTGTCAAGTAGGAGACATTATAACATCGTGGCTTTGAGGGCAGACAATCTGTATACAAATCCTAGCTCTCCAATGTATTATTTTAGGCAAACTATTTAAGCATTCTAATACCAACTGGATTGATCGTTGGCAAGGAGGAAATGAGATCATGCAGAAGGGCACTCAACTCAGTTCTTGGACTATAATTAGGGTTCAATCAACAGGAGCTATTTACCAGGTGAAATGGAATGACTTGATTTTGCACATCCCCTTCACTGGATCCCATTTCAGTCTGGGATACGGCTTGCATGTTTTCCCTATCACCTTGAGGAAAATGTGAGAACTCCTTATTACATGAAAAATAATGTAATATTGAGTTCCTTTTTTCCTTCACAGAGTCTTTTACAGGTATGAGTCAGAATGAAAAGCAAGTCTTTTTTCCTTCTTAGTAACTTGCTCTGGTTGAGGTGCTATTTCTAAGACTGGCATTTGTCTGTTTAGAATGAGATGAACTGAAATTAATTTTTCATTGTGGCCTGGACAAGGGTCCCACACTCACACAATCAGGGCCTGTGCAGGAGAGAGAGGTGGTGGAGTAAAGGAAGCCTGATATTATTTTAAAGAATAGTTGCTTCTTGCTAGAAAAGGGAGATAGTTTGGAGGCCTTTCAGAGATTTTGATTCCTTTTCAGGATCAGATCCTATAGCTGATCTCAGAAATATCTGGCCAGCAAAGTTTTCCCAGGACTTTGCTAATGTCTGGCACCAAAATCTGGTGCAGTTTTGGATTTGTTTCTGAGTCATGGGAAATAGGGCTATTACTTCCAGGTTTTCTCAGTTGGTTTACCAAGTAGTTCAAGGGCCACCAGTTTTGAAATCATTTCCTTTTCTCCAGTCTGGAAAGACTTACAGGAGTTCCATCAGACCACACCCAAGAGCCTGCATTCAGTGGGTTTCTTTTATTAAATCCAATCCAGAACTGCCTTTCTTCTGTCCTGTGAAGAGAAGAAATGAAAACTTGGCCCTTTCCATTGAATTCCCAACATTCTGTAAAAGTTTCAAGAAATATTTTCAAGTCTGTATGTGTGCAGGAAACAGCTGATATGACTGGCAGGATTGATTAAGTCAACACACATTTATTAAATATTTCCTGTATGCAAAACCTGAGCAATGAAATGAACTGAGAGATTCAGCCTCACTTCTTATTTCTCTTGGTTTGTATGGTACACTCCTTTGTGATGTGCATTTGGGGAACCGTCAGTCCCTCCTGAGAAAATGGCTTTCTCTTGTTTGTTAGGAATGGACTTTCAATCAGGACAAGAGCACATGGTAAGAAGTGCGGGAACATTATTTCCCTAAAGGACTTTTTACCCCTTTACTATTTATACTACTTTCCTGTGCTTTCATTTATTGCTCATTTGTCAAATGTTCGTGTATTCTCTGGAGGTTAATCATTACCACCTCCGTTTAATAAAAGATACACAGCAGATTTTGATGTTTTCTTTTTCCGATCTGACGTAAGTAACTCCACAGCAAATCAGTCTGAGGCCCAGCAGATTCACTTTTGCAGTCACCACTTGGTTAGACATGGTGGGAAGCCCTGCAGAGAACCATCTTCCCTCCTATTAGGTGGAGGGCAAATACATCAAACCACAGAGTATAAATCAGGCACTAAGGCCTAATTGTTCAATGAGCCATCTCACTAGGAGAATTTTCTGGGGATAATTTTGAAGAATTAAAGATTTAAGATTCAGAAGGCATGACAGATGCTTTGTTTCCTTAGCACAGAGAAGCAGGCCTATTCTGAAGCATCCCCTTCTCAGATATTTGAGCTACTGTGCCCAAACGATACAGATGAAAGTAAAACATGACTTAGAAAATCTGAGAGATCCCGGGGGCCTGGTTGGTCACTGCTGTGATTACAACTGACATTCAAGGCTGTGGGAAGGGGAGAATTCTGAGTTAAGGTTCAGCCAGGCATATTCATCTCAATGGCCTAGCCTGGAAACCTGCATCACTTTCCTGCCTTGAGAACTTTTTATTCCTTTCCTTGCTGAGTTCAGAGTCCTATATTTTTTCTGCTGTATATTGGGCTCTAGAGGATGGGTTGGTATTTATTTTCTCTCCATCAATTTCCTAAAATTGTGTAACTTTCATAATACGATATAATAATATGAATATAAAAAAATAATAAAAGGGAAGTAGGAAAGAGGTGCCATAGGCACGAGAAGCAAACTATGAGATTTGGTTTATTTGCTATAATTAAGCATCAGATTTGGCGGAACTTCCTGACAGTCTGGGGAAAATGTAAAACATTATATAGCTTTTGTGATTAGGTGCTAAAGATCAGTAATTTGATAGGTGGTTGGCACTAAATCCTATGAGGACTTCCAGGTGTGAGACTATATATAAGTAGAAGTGATCTAATGATATTTGATCTTACAGCAAACTTGGAAGCAGTTTTCACATGGTTGTTTCATACAGCAAACCTCACTACATGCAAGCATGGCTAAAGTCAGGAAGCAATGTTTTAACTTGAAAAATGGAGACTTTCACATAACCCATGGATCTGTGGCCCCATGCCAGACTGACAACCCAATGAACCGGGGAGCAGCTTGAACTTTTCTTCAGCCTCAGAGACTCTGACTCAGCAGCTCTGGCGTGAGACCAGAGGGCTCTGGGTTCACAGGTGTGCCAAGTGAGTGTGACAACCAGCCAGGTTTGGGAATCATGGTCTCCGGTCAGCATCTCCTGCAGAGACTGACAGTTCTGTGGGATGATAAGTGTTCTCAGAAAAGGGTGGTGGTCAAACAAAGTGCTTCCTTCCAGAAGTCTTTATAATGCTAATGTATATGGCAAATTTTCAAGATTGTGCCTTGTTCTGTAAATATATTTGACCATGAAATCTCCCTTTCTCCCCACAGAGTACTCCATGAGTCTCACATTGAGAGAGGTTGACAAAGTCTCCCACCTGCAAGGTCATTTTTACAGATGCTGGAGATGAATCATTTGATAGATGCCACACACTAGCCTTCTTATGGGAGTGTTTTAAAGGAAAACTTATGGGGAAGACCAGGACTTTCCTCAAAGAACTACTGGCTCTGAGATTCAGGCAAGTGGTTCACTGAGGCTCCAGAATTGCAGACTTGGGAGCAGAGCGCCTGGGTATTAGAGTTACAGGAGTCTTTGTTAAGTAAATATATGGGGCCGGGGAGGCATGTCCTTGTAGACAGCATCCTCAGGAACAGGATCTTGTCTGTCACGCCTGCTGGATTCTCCAGACAGCTATGCATATAGCAGTGCCCCTTCCATCGAGGATATGCCCCAAATGTATGCCAATTGACAAGACCATTCTAGAGAGAGGCCAAGGGATGGGAAGACTCACTAAAAGAAACCTGTTTGACTGTCTTGAAAATAGAGTAGACTTAGTCTGTGTTGCTCTGACTTAGCAGCTCATCTTTGAAACCAGCCTCCAACAATAGAATGGGCTTTTCCCCAAGGAGTTACTCTGAAATCAAAAGGACTTGTACAGAGTGTAGATGACCATGAGAATGTGGTAGAAGAAATCCCTGTATTGGGTGGGAGGTAGCACAAGACCTCTCCCGTTTTTCAAATTTAAATTTAGTTCATTTTCTAACTCCATGGAATTCAAGATTCTGTAAACTTGCAAGATTGTTGCAGACAAGTGAATTCCTGCTTCCTCAAATGTAAAATTAAGAGGTTGGATTGGAGTTCCTTTTTTATTGGTGGGACTTCCTTTTTTTAAGACCAAAATTTACATAGACCCTTTTATATACAAAATAACTAGAAGTGGAGCTGGCTAGAGCTGCTCTGGTGGGTCAGCAAGTGAGGAACTAGTAGCTCCTGGCTGCCTCCTGCTCGTGGGGTTTCAGAACCCTTGGGATCCTCAGAAAACACCTTGAAAACCACCGGACTAGATGATTTCTGAGTTTGGCAGGAAAGCTTTCAAATTCTGACTTGAGGTGCACAGAAACAATTTCAAATATCAAAACAATCATCATATTGTTTTTTTGTTTTATGGAATAAGAATCTGGTGTAATATAAATATAAAGTTGTAAGTATATACAGTTTTCTTCCACAAGTAGTGGCTAGTTGGTTTTAGGGGTAAAACAAGTACTTGAGATTTTTAAAAACTATATGGGATACTCACTCCTAAGAAGCCATTACTGGGAGACAGAATATCTGACTGCAATATTCCAAAATTAACAAAGTATTTACCGATTAAATTTTGAACGTAAAAGTTCGTTCACAAAATTCTCTTCCTCAATATGGGCAAAGCTTGCAAGATGAGCTCCAAATTCTTCACAAAATGCTTCAGCTTCTGTCCATGTTCTTTTCATCAGGACTTTTTCATTATGAAATACCTGTAGAGTAAAAGCAAAACAAACTTGACACTGTCATGGATAAGGTGAGGCTGTGTAATTCTGGACAAGAAAATAACAGTAGTATAATTGTCACTATTATTCTACATTAAAAGCTTGACCCAGTAGAGACAAATAACATTTACTGAACTAGAATGAATCTGTTCATCACAAAACTACTACCCCACTGTATTCTCACAGCAAATTCATGAGAAGGAGAAGTTCAGTATTATATATGAGCTACTTGATGACTCTATTTTTTTCCTTCTGAATTTCCAGAGACTGGCATATATTTGCCCCTTAATAAATGTTTTGTCAAGAGATGAGGAGAGTCAGGGAAGGGCGGGGCAGGAGGGGGGGTTTTACAATGTCAGGTCACACAGCTACCAGCTGGCAGAGCTAAGGTTACATCCAGTACTCCCTGCTTCCAGAGTCCCTCAGTTTCCATCCAACCAGATTGCCTCTGACAGATTAGAATTGGGTGAATGATCATGAATCTGGCTGACCCAGGGCAAGACATGGGACATGAGACCTGGCACCTGGGGCAGGCCTATTTCTAAGGTCTTTGGGTCTTAGCAGTGCCTAAATTGTCTTCTGTGTCTTGGCCATCCTCACAGTAGCAGGAAGAAGTCAATCAAATGGAGTATTGCTTTTGACTTTATTTACAATCAAGGGTGAGGGACCAAAGACCCCGAGTTCCAGATCCTGGCCTCTGCACCCTCCTCATTTTTAATTGCCTGACACTATACCTGAGTCCTTGATGCCAGGCAGGAATCCTGAGGCCAGACTTCACCAGCCTCTGATTTGCTTTCCCAGGCCTCTGGCCCACAGAACAGCCTTTCCATCTTTTAAGTTATACGTCAAAACTCGCCTCCATTGGGAACATTTTCTTGAATCATCTTGATTCATAAATCCTACCACCATGCCCATCAAACACACCATACATTTGTTGACATGTTGGGGTGGTAAATAGTAGACAAAGTACTGGACCAGGAGTCCCAAAACCATGTATTTATTCCAACTCTGTCAATAAATAATTGTGATCTTGGGCAAATCACTTCATCTAGCTGCCTCAGTTTACTCATTTCTTAGGTTTAACTTATTGCTCTGTGATGTCACTTCTGGGCCTATTATTCCATGAATTGAATGTAGGATCATACATGTGTACATTTAAGTTGAACACATTCCCAGGTATTTCATGCCATCTATGAGACATGCTCTATCTCTAGAGATAGAGGCTATCTCCATTCTGCTCTGCATGTGCCTATGTGCCAGAAAAGAACTTTTCCCCCAGTATTTTGGAAATCTCTATTTGTAAAATAAACCAAAGATAAAACCATCAAACAAAAACATCATATTTCAAAAAACATATTTTTGAAAAGAATATTTAAATCTAGGATCTAAAGCTGATTTGTAAAAAGACATTTCTTCACACATACATATATCAACTGTGTATATTAATTTGATATTCAAGTGTCTGGCAAACTGAAAAAGCTATTCTTAGTAGCAGAATGTATTATTCTGTAATCAGGACTTTATTCATTTGCTTACAAATGACATATGGAATTGTACCATTTCAATACCCAGTAAGTGTCTGTGCTATTCATTGGGTTTATGCAATAAGAACAATACTGACTGGGGCCTTGATATCAATTCTCACAGAAAGATCTTCAGTTGTCACCAGGGATATGTCAATCTTTTGACTTAAAAATTATTTTGGAATATAATTGAAAGGAAAGAGATAGTCAACAAATATTAAGTACCTGCTGTGTGACAGGCACTATTCTGGAATAAAACAATTTGGGATACGTGGATAAAATTGAAATAATGCTGGTCCCACTGAGAATGCCCAGGAAACCTTGGCATCACCTTGAAGCAGCTCGCCAGGCCAGGCTCTGACTCCCAGTCCAAATAGCAGGGGTGAAAGGGCCATCTCTCTTCCTGCTCAGTTTTCTCCCGATTTCCCACTGGTTGCTTGCACAGGGACATTGCCTTAAAGTGTTTACAGTCCTTCACTTCCCAGCGACCAGGTGGGCTCCTTCCTCTCATGACAACACAGCCACCACTGTAACCTAGAAGCAAAAAATAACAGTTTTTAATACCAGATGACTAGAACTTTCTGTGCTTAGAAGATAGCTCTTTAAAGCATTGACTAACTGACATCTACCAGACAAGAAAAATCAAGATGTAAAAGGGAGCTGTACTGGCATGATTACCTCATTTCTCTTCATCTCTGGAAAAAAGAAGATGGAAAAGTGAAAGAAGAGAGATTGTGAAGCCTGAAATTTGGACATTTTGAGCTCACACTGCAAATTATGGGAAACCAGTTGTTCCAACTTGGGAACAAAATATCTCCCATATCTCATCAAATGCCAACATCTCTCTACTTGGAGTTTTTGGGCTTTTAAACTGTGCACAGAAAAATTTAACTCATCATTTATTGAGCACCTACACAGTGCTTTGAAACTTCATTGTGAAAAATCAACAATGAAAAATTCATAGTGCTTATCTTCTGAGAAATATTCAACAGGAAAAATAGATATATGATATACTAATGTATTTGATTTGGAATCTTACATATTTTTAAAAATTAGATTTGAATGGGTGCAAAGTATGGATATTTTGTTTCTTTTTTTTTCTTTTTTTTTTAAATATAATTTATTTTTATAGAACCCAAGGAGCCCAAATTCCTGATTTTTCTGTCCATATTCCTTCTGGATCTCTTCTGCCTCGGTCTCCTTTTCCTTGCCTTCTTATCCCACTTGAAAGCAGGTCTGAGGGTGAGGGCCAATTTGTCTCCATCCACTAATGGTGAAGAGAGATATGGTTAGTATAATTCACTTAGAAGGCTTTTGAACTGGACAGGCAGGAAATGACAACGTCCTGAAGAAACAAGAGGAAAGATTGAATTTAAGAGGATTTGATAACCAAGTAGACATGAAAAAAAGAGTGAGGAAGAGTCTGCCTGGGCTTGAGTAATAAATGGAAGAAGTAACCTAGGGAATTAGAAATGGAAAAGGGAGAAACAGTTAAGCAGAATTCGAGCTTTAAATTGGTCCAGACACATATTGGCAGAATAAGGAAAGCTGCGTCCATTCTCCCACTAGCCGCCCTCCCACCCTCAACTTTGAAATTCACACCTGAGTCTGGTGCCTAGAATTGTAAAACACAGGTGATACGACATCCCGGGAAAGGGCATACAGGATGTTCAGGATGTTTTCTCCATGAGATCCTCTTGCTGAGAGTGAGGGTGTGAGTGTGGACCACGTCTAGAGTCCCTCGTCTAAAGAATGACCTGGAACATTAGTGAGCCTGGACACAGAATGACTTGAGTACCCTGTGCGGAGATGTGAGAAAACAGGTGAGTTCCCTCACCTTGTACTTTGTTTGAGGGGAGCTGTGACTGACCCATCCTCTAAGAGCAATTAGGATGGAAGTTGCTAAATTATCAACAAAGCAAGAAGTGCTTTATTCAGAATATTTAATTTGAGCAATTTCCATATAATACAATTATGTCTGCTCTACTCTATTAAACTACAGGCAATTAGAATATCTGAGGGCTTATCTCATTTTTAATAGAGCACTTAGGACCATCCCCCTTTTCCTGAAACTATTTTTTAACCTGACTTCCAAGAAAAATCTTTTCTGGGTTCTTGTTTCCCCATGGGCTCTGCCTCAGATCCATGCCAGCTCAGAGGGCACTCACCGGCTTTTCGAAGTTAGTGTTTCTTGAATTCTCTCTTAGGAACTTGTTGTAAACAGGGAAGACTTATACGAATATGTAAAAAGAGAAGTGAATCACATCCCATGCCTCCTTGTCCATTGACATCCTTCTGATATAAACGATCAACAGACTGGTAAGTACTATTTTCCAAAATCATCCATTTTCACTGAAACATTTCTAAACTCATGTACCCATAGAAGTGTTTGTATTGATGGTGTCTTGTTATTTGCTTTTACAAAATTGGGATTATATAATACACATTATTATTGCGTTGCCTCCTATCACTAAACAATATATCGTGGATATCTCTCCAGGTATATCTAACTCATTCACAAAACAACGGCATACTACTTCACTCATGTGAGAATAGTACTACAGTTCATTTAACCATTTGACTGTTCATTGGTAGTCTGATTGTTTTCAATTTTTTCCCATTTACAATTTGTGACAAATATCTCTGTACATGTATCTCTACACCCTGGTGAGTTACAGTAGGATTACTCTCAATGTTCATATTATTAAATCAAAGGATACACATGTAAGTTTTAATAGATTTTGTCAAATTACTGTCTAGGACTAGTTATTTTCATTTTCTTCTTCTTATCTAGATAGAACACACTTGGAATTTTTTCAATAACTCAACTATTAAATAAAAGCCAAATATAGAAGCTCCCAAGTCAGTAAGCTTAGAAAGCCCACAGATCTCATCCTAAGATATCTGAAGTCTGAAATAAAGGTAGCAGCTGCTTTACCCCTAATGCCTTTCTCCTCCCTCCCTTCCTGCTCCTTGACATTCTCTCTTTCTCTCCCTCTCTCTCAGGTACACTCAGCTGATGATATGTTGGGAATTGCCTGAAATCTGCAGCTGCAGGAGATGTGCTGATAGATAAGTGAAAGGCAGAAGCTCACTACCTTCCTCACCTCTTTTTCTTGTTCCTGTGGAGGCCCAAGAGATATTAAACTATTAGACCTTATGTGGATGATAATTTTCTATAATCAAACACGATGAGTTGGGAAATAGTCAGAGCTCCGACCCTGAAAGTGAGTGACCGCTCAGAGTCCTCCCATCATTTTCAGAGGTGGGAGGTTTGAGAGGATGATATGGAAAGGATATGCCACCTCTGGTGGTGTATGGCCACCGCCATGTAGATTTCTGTTCTCTTGTGTTGTTTTGATTGTATGTCTTTTCCTTCCATTTCAATTTTTTATGTGCCTCTTTTTGTGTTTGCTGGTCCTGTGTTTGTTATCTCTGTGTCCTCTCAGTGTAGCTTTTCTCAGTGCATTGATTTGTGTCTCATGCAGACATTTATGTCTTACTAGTTAGCCAGTATGTCTGCTTACCTGTCTCTGAATCCTACCATATTCCTTATAAAAATGTGTCCTTTCCTGTAATAATCTCCTTTGCTTATTCATATGTCATACTGAAAAATAGGTAAGAAGCGTTTACATACTTTCCCTTGAAAAGGTACAAGTGGCGGTGCTTTTTCCCCTGCCCAGGAGAATTGCTCCTCGGCAGGAGCTGTTGGACACTCTGGTCTGGGGAAGCCCAGGAAAAGGGGCTGAGGTTGTGTGGCCCCCTGGCTGTGGCAGCAGGGAAGCTCCCTGATCA
>JAVSCE010019531.1:0-86033 GCA_032199065.1 Smutsia gigantea
AGATACTGGCAATGAATTATCCAAAATTGAAATTAAGAAGCAAAACCATTTATGACAACATCAAGAAGGATAAAATTATTTAACAAAAGAATTCAACAAAAAATGTAAGACTGTACAATGAAAGTTATAAAACCTTATCGAAAGACATTAAAATAGACCTTTACATGTAGAAACACATCACATGCTCATGGATTGGAAGATGAGTATTGTTAAGATGCAATTCTTTCCCTTTCAAATAATCTACAGATACAACGCACTCCTTGTCAAAATCCCAGCTGCTTTTCTGGGTAGAAATGATCAAGTTGATCATAAAATTCACATGGAAATGTAAGGCACCCAGAACAGCAAAATGATTCGAAAAAGGAGAAAAAAGCAGACTCAAACTTAAGGGTTTCACAATTTACTACCACACTATGGTAATGTACACTGCAAAGTATAAAAATGTAGATCAAAGAAACAGAATTGGGAGTTTGCAAGCCCATATATTTACAGGCAATTGATTTTTGACAAGAGTGCCAAGACAATTCAGTGGGGAATTGGCCATATCTTCTTTCGGAAATTTATCAGAATTAGTATCCAAAGTTGACTCAGCCCCACCTCCCTTCTCCATGGCTAAAACTTTATTTCAGATGCACATTGCATGAGCTTTTTGGGATTTTGATAGAAACACACTGAATTCCTAGAATAATTTGAGGAAACTGACATTTTTCTGAATATTAATGCTTCTCTTTCATGAATACATTTCTTTGTTCAGATCCTGGCAGTGTATCCTTCAAAACATTTTATAATATTCTTCATAAGGGTCTTATACATTTTTTTGTTAGACCTCTTCTTGGTATAAAGATTTTGGATGGAGAATGCATCATCGGATATGAACAACTGACTTACAAACATTTAATCCTACCTGATTTGTGAACAGCGAAGTATCTGAGGAGGCTGCATCTATTTATAATTTCTGTGATGGTTAATCTTTGCTGGCCCCAGTCAAGTCTCTGTGCTTTTCTTTTTACGCTGTGCTTGAAAGGCTGACTTCTATCTCTGGGCTCCCAGGCCTCTGGCTCCTGATGCGGATTAAGCAATGAGAGGCCCCAGGAGGACAGAGAGCAAGAGAAGAGTTCAGCTTATTTCTTTCCTAGCAGTCCCTGGTTCCCATAGTCTGATAGTGACTGAATTCTTCCAGAGCTCAGGCCCCATCAGGAAGCCACCATTGCAAGGCCCCAGCTCTCATCAGATTCTGGGAATGGTTTTGAATCGCTTTGACCCATCAGACCTGGGAATGTAACAGCTTCCCGTAGTTACTAATCCGTAAAGGCCTCCCCAGGCCTGTGGGCTCCTTCCCTAAGCCTTGCCCACACCTCCGCAAATGGACTAGCTGCCAGTTTTCTTCGACTAAGTCCTTTGAGCATGCCCTCTGTTTCCTGTTGGGATCCTAATATAATTTCACAATTTTACATTACCAAAATTAAAATTGCTAAAGAATCTACTTTCTTAAGTAGTCCGGCTTTGCATTTAGTTTTCATTTTACCAATTTTCAACTACTTGTCTATTACAAGGGTTAATATAAACCTGAAATGATCAAACTTTAACTACCATTCTGGTCAAATGACAGAATCTATGAATGTGTATGGTTAAATCAATAATCTTATGAAGTTGTCTGGTTAAATCAACAACAACCTCTCAAAATTTAATGGGGTTGATTTAAATATAGTCATCATATGTTTGAGTTACAGTTGGTAAAGTTATCACCATGCTGCTGGCCTCATATCCAACTGTTTTCACTCTCTCCCTTTTAAGGAAATGACATCAAGAAGATATGATGAAGGAAAATGGAATGAGGTTCATATAAAAGCTACTTGATTTAACAACTGGAAAAAGCACTAGGGCAGAGCCAAGCTGACAGCTTTTTCCTTCCTATCTGCTTGCAATCTGTCATGGATTTGTGGAGAGCTTTGTGGTCTTTGCATAATTGTATATTTAAACTCCTGAAAGTCCTTCAAAAGGCTTTATTTTATGTTTTAACTAATTTTAAAAATGAAATGAGCAGTTACAAAAGATTGATTTTTCTTTTAAATACCTAACCTAAGAACTCAGACTACTATTCCTGAAAAATGCCATGTCATTCTCAACCTTCCACTAATGAGAAGAATGTGTTAAAATCTCCTTCACCAAATATGATTTCCCACCTGTTCACTTTTTCAAACTAAATATATACATAAGTAAATGTCACATAGAAATGGCATTTGCAAAGTTTAATCCACTCCATTTGTTTCAGGTTAAAATATTAAACCTTTCATCCTGTCAAAAGGAAATGTACACTTGAAATTAGCATAAATGAAAATATCAAGAGTTTTAAAGATCGACCAGCGCAGTGAGAGAGGAACCTCTGCTGCTTTAAAAAAAATGTAGGCAAAAAACGGAAATAATCCTACATGGGCTCATGCTCATCCTTTCAAATCTCAATGCCTTTTCAGTAATAGAGGTTCCTTTGGAGGTGGGAGTAAGGGATGAAGGGTGTCATTTCCAAACATCATTTTTTTAATATAAAGTGAAACTTAAAACTTAACTGCCAATATGCTTTTAGTGGATGCTTTTTAGTTGTATATTGGTCGACTAGAGGCTTTGCTAAGTAAAATCTGCTCAGAAATACCAAATATAGTACAATGCAAATACAGTACACATGTATTTTAAGTTTCAACAATGTAAAGTATAGCTCAAGATCAGGCCAAAGACTGATATGGACATCAAACAAGTAAGTTGCTTAATGTCTACTGATGACGACAAGTTTTTTAAAACACTTTAATTACAATATCACTTAGAAAAAAATCACTAACTGAGTCTATTAATCCAATTGCTTAGCTTTTTAGTTACCTGTATCTCAAATTTTTTTTTGCTTGTTCATTTGTTCTTTTGCTACTAATTATATGGTAAATGAATCAATGTTTTAGTTCTCAGTGTATTACACATTTCAATAAAATGCTGAAACCAAATTTCTTTGATCATCTAGGCATTACTTACTTATTTGGTTACTGAATTAGAGTTTTGATATTTTCTGTTAGTAATCAACAACCTAATGGATAGGGGAATAAATCACCTTTTAACACTGTTTCCACAATAAATTCAAACCCTACAAAAAAAAATTATGACCATTGAAAAGGGAAGATGTATAATTTAGTGTCAGAACAAAGAATTTTTCCAAATTTAACCAAAATTTGCAGGCTTAACAGCAGCTACTTTCCATTAAGTACCACGATGCTTAAGGGTCTGATTTATTGGGAGAGTTAAGAACTGTTTTCTAGCTAGCCAGAATAAAGCCCATGCTTTATACCTCCCCATTCTGTTCTGACATTAAAGAGTTTGACCATTGTTCTTCATTTCTTTTATAGTTGCTCTTAAGTTCAATAGAGAGTTATGAACAGCAGCTACTGTCACATGTATCTTTTATTACATGTCATAGGGATATTTTCTTAAGAAAAAAAATCCATATGCCATTTACCAAATCCTTTTACGCGTGACATGGCTTGGTGTCTTACTTGAACTTCACAACAATCTTGGGAGGAAAAGTTGTTCTGATTTCCCCCTCAGCATAGACGAGTCTAAAGAAGGCTTAAAGACAATGTGATTCGCCCAACGTCTCACAGCGAGGAAGGAGCGTGGAGTCCAAGCCTAAAGTCCAAACGCACCGCAAGTCGCCCTGAGCTTCCCCCACCCAAACGCACCCACCGGTAGCGCCGTGGGGCTGCGATGTAAACTCCCGGAGCCCTGCTCCGCCGCTGTGTTTGGCTGTTATGACAACATCAAGGACGGACCGTCGGGAAGGAAACACGCACGAGTTTTCAAGGAAAGCGCTCAGTATCCCAAATCATAACCGGGGAAAAGGAAACTGTACCCCGCGGGGTCCCAAGTGGGGAGTCCGGACACCGGGCTTCAGTCACTTTTCAAATACGAGGGAAGCTTCGCGGCGGGGAAAGCCGCCCTCTTACCTGCTCGCTGTTCATGGCGGTGGGGACGCTCGGGCAGCACCCGGTGGATTCTGCCCAGCGCCCCCCAGGAATCCCTCGGAAGAGAGAAGCAGAGCCCGGGACTAGCCTGAGTCTCCGCTCGCTCAGCGCCAGGGCTGCCGGCGTCCCGGCCGCGTTGGTTGCTAAGCAGCAGCCCGGAGCAAGTTCCATTTCCGGTCCTCTGTAGTTGCCGGGACCCAAGGGCGCAGGCGGCCCTTTTCCGGGAGCGCGGGGGCGCCTCTGGGTGCGGTGTGCCTTGCACAGCTGCGCTGGAGGTCGTGGGTGCCTCTCTGCCTGGAGGAGTGAATTCCCTCTGATTACTGACGGTCACACTTCTGCACCTTCCTTCTAATCTAGCTGTGTGTTGCCGGCCCTAGCCTTAACCCCTCACTTAACTTTGTGCCTAGAGGTTCTGGGAGGACTAGTGGAATGAAGTGGCAAATTTCAATGCTGTTGTTAACAAAATTAGGAAAACAAAGTTTGCAAAGGCTGCAGCCAGCAAACACCTTCCTTCTGTTATCCATGTGCTTCCAACTCCCCTTCTACTCTTGACTTCCTCACATACTAGAAAACTACCCCTTGGAAAAATACAAGAAAAAAAAATCTTCAAGAATTCATTTAAACTCACATTCCCAGATGGTCATGAAAGGCGCTGTGTAAGCACTAGGCATCTCGGTGTGACCAAGATGACTCTCCCTTCAGCCCAGAATAACGGGAGTATTCAAACAAGCACTTAGAATGGGGTAGAGACAACATGACAATGAGAGTCCTCAGGTAGAGCACAGTGCAACCACTAGCTTCTCATGGACGATGTGGAAGGGGTGTGGAAACTGAGATATGAAGGAAGAACACATGGCCAAACTAACAGTGTTGTAGACAGAAAAGAGATTACCTACGAAGTCCTGAGACAGGGTGGATGGCTGTGAGAAATGAAAATGGTTCTGAAAGATTGGAGAGGAGATTTGGGTAAAGGGAGTTAGAATCGGGAGATGAAGCTGAGCTGAGAAGCAGGTGCTTTGTCTTAAAGGAGTCAATAAACAAGGGTACGAGTTCACATTTCAAGGGCAATTGGCCTTTGCTGAAAAGTTTTCTGTTGAGAAATGACAGGATCCCATCCTAAAATTCATATGGAATGTCAAGGAAACTGGAACTGCCAAAATATTATTGAAAAAGAATAAAGTTGGAGTACTCATTGTCTTGCCAATGGGTTTCAGCCCCAGGCAAGTTCGCTATGGATTCAACGTGACCAAAGAAATTGACAGCAAAACTGTTCTTGGGGTGAAAGGGTTATACCCAACTTTATCTCCAGGTGGCAGGTCAGACACTAGAATCCCGTTCACTCCGAGCGAGTCTGTGTGCAGCAAGCCGGTCTCTGCCCCTGGGCCCCTCTGTCCGCACAGCCGGACCTCTGGGCCTCTCTGCACAGCCGTCCCGGGCGGCCGTCCTCAGGGCCCCTCTCTGCACAGCCGTCCCGCGCGGCCGTCCTCAGGGCCCGTCTCTGCACAGCCGTCCCGCGCGGCCGTCCTCTGGGCCTCTGTCCTCGGCGCTGCCACCACTCCAGCCTCTGCTCTGCTCTCCTGCAGCCTTGCAGCCCTGCCACCCTGTCACACCCAGGGCACTGGGTGGAGCTCTTCATACAGAGTTAACAGCCGTGTATTGCCCAAAGGTGTGCAGTGAGCTAGTCAACCAGGGCCAGGTGAGAATCCTGGTCACAGGAACTCTCATTTTATCCACATTCATACTTCTGATTTCAAAACTTGCTACAAAGGTACAGTAATCAAAATAGTGTCTTTTCAATAAACTAAACTAGGGAAACTCTATTCACACACAAAAAATGAAGTGGAACTTTGTCTAATATGACGTTAAAAATAAACTAAAAATAGATCAAAGTCCTAAATGTTAGTGCTAAAACTATAAAACTCCTGGGGGAAAAAAAAAAGGAAAGACCTTTATGACACTGTATTTGGCAATGACTTCTTGGTTAAGACAGTGTTGCATGAGCAACAAAAAATAGACAAATTGGGCTTCATCAAAATTTGAAACCTTTTTACATCAAAGAACACTATCAACAGACTAAAAATGCAACACACAGAACAGGAGCAAATATTTGCAAATCATGTATCTGCTAAGAGGTAAATATCCAGAATATATAGATGTCTTGCCAATGGGTTTCAGCCCCAGGCAAGTTCACTATGGACTCAATGCGACCAAAGAAATTGACAGCAGAACGTTCTTTGGGGTGAAAGGGTTTATTACCCGGCTTGTTCTCCTGGCGGTAGGTCGGGCAGCAGCGTCTCTGCCTCCCTCAGAGCACTAGGCCAAGCTCTCTATATAGCACAATAATAGCTTATTGCCTAAAGGTGTGGAAGCGGTAGCCTAGCAACAGGCCAGTTACATCATCAGGTGGTTTAAGTTCAGGGAGGATCCTGGCCATAGGAACCCCAACTTCCCCACAATAGAGAATTCCTAAAACTCAACAGCAGTAAACTACCTGATTCAAAAAAAAGCCAGAGTCTTGAACAGACATTTTACCAGTGAAGATATATGCATGGCCAATAAGCCTATGAGATGTTCTACATCACTATTAGGGAAAAGCAAACCAAAACCATAGTGACATACCATTTCACATCCATTCGAATGGCTATAATAATAATAAAAAAAAAGACAATTACAAGTGTTGAAGCTTTGGAAAAATTGGAACACATACACTAATGGTGGGAATGCAAAATTGTACAGGTGCTATGGAAAATAGAGTGGCAGTTCCTCACAGAGTAAAAATAGTATTACCGTATGACCCAGCAATTCTACGTCTGGGTATATACCCAAAAGAACCAAAAGCAGGGACACAAACACATTTGCACATCCGTGTGCATAGCGGCGTCATTCATAACAACCGAAGGTGGACGCAACCCAAGTGCCCACTGATGGCTGAATGGATGAACTGAATGTGATGATACACACAGTCGGAACTTTCATAGTATACATGTAGAATTTATTTCTTACAGTTATACAGAAATAGGGAGAAATGCTCTAACAGAACAAAATTTTACACAAGAAGTAAACTCCCAATCCACCTCTCACCTCTCCAGGGCCAACCAGTGTTACTAGGTTCTTTGGCAGATTTCCAGAAATCTATATAGAGAGACATACATATCTTTTATAGTTGTACAAATGCTTACATACTATGCAACCTATTCAGTAATTTGCTTTTCCTACTCACAATATAACTCAGAAGTGGTTCTATATTATCCATCTTTTTTAATACTGCATAGTACCCACTACAGATTCCCATTATTCATGGATACAATGGGAATGTTATTCAGCCTTAAAAAGGAAGGAAATTCTGATATGTTACAAAATGGATAAACCATGAAGGCATTACATTAAATGAAATTAGCCAGTCACAAAAGGATAAATACTGTATGATTCCACTCACATTAAGGGTACACATGGTCAAATTTATAGAGACAGAATGGTGGTCGCCAGGCTAGGGAGAATGAGGAATTATTACTTAAAGGGTAGAGACTTTCAGTTCTGCAAGATGAAAAAAGTTGTGGAGACGAATGGTAATGATGGTTGCATGACAATGTGAAAGTACTAAATGCCACTGAATGGTACACTTAAAAATAGTTAAAATCATAAATTCTATATTCTGAATATTTTGTGACAATTATGATAAAAATCCTTTTTGTAAAAAAAGAGGAAAACTGAAGCCAAAGGAGGAAGGGGAAGAATGACAGGATCATATTTGCATTTTAGAAAGATCCTCCTAGTTTCATTATTAGTGGAGGGATAGAAGAAAGGTAAGGATGGAGGCAGGAGGTAGGCCTGTGAGGAGGTTGTTACAACAGCTTAAATGAGAGATAATGGTGGCTGGTACTGGGCTAATGACAGAGGTAATGGAAGTGGATGGATTCAAGAGATATTTGAGAAGTGGACATTTAGTCGGGAGAAATAAAACTGAGGGTCATTATACTGCTTTGAATGGTTCGGCGAAGGGAGGAGGCAGAGCAGCAAGCTTCAGAGAAAATGTGATGAGTCCTGTGTGGGGCATGGTGACTGTGAATCCCTGTAAGACATGTAAGTGCATATATGGCCAGGAGGTGTTAACATATTAGTCAGAACTCAGGAGATGATTTCTGAGCTAGGGACATGGGTTTGAGACTTATCAACATATCAATGACATTTGAACCCATGAGCATAAATGAGATGGCTCGGAGTACATAGAGAAAGAGCAGAAGAGAAGCTAGTGTAAAAACAGCATTTAAGTGTTCACAGAAAGGGATCCTGCAAAGAGAACTGAGAAAGAAGTGGCCAGACATAATTGGGAACTAAGACTATTGACACATGGGAACCAAAGGAAACAATATTTCAAGAAAGAGAATATAGCCAACAGTGTCGAAAGCCTCAGAAGTTAAGTAAATTAAGGTTATAAAAGTATCCACTAGACAGAGCATAGGAAGTGAGTCATTGGTGATTGTGGCAAAGGGCTTTCAGTACAATGAGATAGAGGGATGTGGGCCTAGGTACCAGAGGTTGGAGAATGAAAGGGAAAGAGGCACCAATGTAGACAAATCTTTAAAAAGTTTGGGTTATGAGCAAAGAGATTCAGTGGGAGCTGAGGGTAATCAAGGAGACAAAGACTTTATTTTTTCAAACGAGAGCGTTTAGTTCGTTTTATAATGCAAATGGAAAGGGAGAGAAGGAGGATGAAGGAAAAAGCATAAAGGAGATAGAACTACTTTCAGATGAAGAGATACCTTGTAGGGACACCTTTAGAGGGAGGAAAGAACAAAGTGGTGATGTGGGCATCAAAAGCTTTACTGGTGTGTAGTTGGTGGCATTCCGAAAAAATGAGTTTCATTTTCTCTGTGATGTAGAAAGCAAAATCATCTGCTAAGAACTAGATAGATGGCAGGAGTTGGGGTCAGTAAAAAACATGACCGGAATGAAGAACTTATGAAATAACTACTTGGCACAAAATGAGAGAAAATAGAAGTGACTGAGGAAATACAGGAAAGGCCAAGTTGACGTGGATGCCTCTGAATTAGTAGAGACAGAAATCTGTCCTCCAAACACGTTCAACAGACCAGGCTCAGGTTCAGAAAAGACAAACACATGGCACATTTCCCAGGCTGGCATGACAGAAGAATAACTGTTGGCTCACAAACTGGATCCCATTCAGAAAGAGCAGGGAGAGACCAAAGAAAGATGCAG
Organism: Smutsia gigantea; assembly: GCA_032199065.1. Taxonomy (NCBI): domain Eukaryota; kingdom Metazoa; phylum Chordata; class Mammalia; order Pholidota; family Manidae; genus Smutsia; species Smutsia gigantea. The sequence continues at coordinate 9,216 of JAVSCE010019531.1, forward strand.
GCCACTCCAGCTTTGTAAGTGGCAGGATTAAGTAAGTAAGGGAAATTATGAGGCTAGTCTTGGGTGGCCACAAGATGAGTAGATTTCCACACCCACCAATATCTTCAAAGTTCATACAGAAACCTTAACAGGGGTCAGGCGTGCACACTGTCCAGACAGTCTCAATATCCATTGGTCTTGTTAACCTTAAAAATGAGACTGTCAGTTATTTCATCAGCAAGAAATGGATTTGGAAATAGCAGACAATTGCAATTCAGGACAAGCAAGCTTTGGCAAAGCAATAGGCAATTCCAGAGAAGAAAGGAATGCTCTTTTATGGAGGAAAGTGGAAAGTTGGGAGGAACTGTTATAAATAAAAAGTCCATTGGAGTAATGTGGGAGATGGAAGTATAGTGGTTTTTCATTGGCTGAATTGTGACAGTCTCTCACTGGCTGGACTGTTGCTAGGGGAGGAGGAAACCTTTCCTTCCTCCTGCTGGGTAGTAAAGTAGTATATAAAGCAGTATTGTCTTGCAAGGCCCATCTCTTCTGGTTGTGCCTGCAATTGACAAGTGGTAGTGTGTGAAAGCTCCCATTACTGGCCTCCTGACTTCACCATAGTGAGGTTTCCCTTTGCTAATTTTCACCTCCCCCCTTTTGATCAAGATCTTTCTTTAAAAGCATCACTGATTACGAGTCAGGTTTTCCATAATTCTTCAGTGGTTTTGTCCTTCATTGTCAAGAAGGACCTTTCCTGACTGTCATGACCTTCGTCAGAGGGAAAGTGCATAGCAATTGGAAGCCACATTTGAATAACTAGGAAGGTTAGGAGGGAGAACTCTTAGGCACTTCTCATCTTTAGCCCATATTTATCAAGATCATAAGTATTGGAGATCATCTCATCGTTGGGTGTGTCATCTTTACAAAAATTTGACCAGTAACAAAATACAGAACTTAAAAATTTATACAAAACAGAAGATATAACAATTTCAAATTGCACACTGCTCCTAAACCAGAACCCTAAATCTAAAAGTAGCCAATTGACAATTTTCATTAGCCCTTATTCTGACTTAGGGGTGATAAGTTCTTCCTACAGGGGCAAATTCAGAGTTATGCATGCCTCTTGAAGTCCCTCCTTAAAGTGGCCTTGAAAGTGTAATAGTGAATTCTGCAAGGGCACACTCAAAGAAATTAACTGAGGGCATTTGTGTACATACAGTACAAATGTAAACATGAAGCAATAGCTGATGAACTTTTCACAAGCAGAACAAGTTAAAGACATTTTAAAGTAGTATTGTTATCTCAAAAGAACTATTTGGAACCACCTTATCAATAATACAGTATGGTTGCAAATTCAGACAAAATGAATTTGGATAAGAATCCAGAGTCAGATAATAGTTCAGATGAAACAAAGACTTAAATGAATTCTGAACCTTCTAATCCTTCAGAAAAATCTCACAGGATCATGATGAAATGCCAAAATCAAAAGAAGTTTCTTCCTTTTGCAAGAGTTTTGGGAAATGAAGACAAGGACATTTTCTTTCGAAAAAAGAGAAGCAGAAAACAATGAGAAAAAGGTATACGTACCTGGTCTTGGCATCTTGGGAAAGCTGTCTTGTCAGATGTTGTCTGCTTCAATCCCTGGAAATCTTTACTTTCAGGTCACCACATGGAGCACAAGCCAGTCAGTGTTTGATGATTCTTCTTAGGTGTGTCATGTGAATCCAAGAGTCTGCACACTGCAGTTTAGTTGCACGAGGGTGGGTTGGCAGTTCTTGATAAGGATCTTTCCAGTGAGGTTGAAGAAAGTCTTTGTGGAGCTGTCTTTTCCAATAGAAGAAACCTCCAGGCTAGGAGGCATAATGCGTAAGGTCTAAATCTCCTGGAAATTGACTGTGAAAAGATTGCTCTACCAAAACATGATCATTTTTAAAAGAAGCAATAAGGCCTTTACAATATTGAAGTATATCTCTTTTATCAGCTGTGTCTGAGGAGGCAGGGGCCAAATGTATTGGACATCCTGTGACTACCTCAAAAGGTGAGAGTCTGTGAGTTCCAAAGGGGGTAGAGCTGAGATTTAGAAGGAGTGATGGCAATGTTTTTGGCCAAGGTATTTGGAGGTCTCTATAAATTTTGCTAATTGATTCTTAATATTGCCTTCAGTATATCCAACTAACTCTGAGAACTGAGGATGGTATACACAATGGAAGTGTTGCAAAACCAACCATACAACACAGATCTGTCAAAGAACCTGACGGGTAAAATGGGTTCCCCAGACAGAGATAATCTTTTCTAAAAGAATGTCAGCCACAGAAGCAGCATTGGCCCATCAGGAAAGCTTTGGTCCAATGAGGAAACATACAAACCATGAATGAAACATACTTATATCCATGAGATGGGTGTTCCTATATTAAATCCATTTGCCAAACTTCAAATGGCTCATAGGGCAATTTTAAATGTCTGGATGTGGTATGGGTGGGTTTCCCAGGATTGTATTTTGGACAGTGGGACAAATGAGGTAGGTACCTTTTTCAGCCTTATTAATATTTCCCCATCAATATTGGTTCATGGATGCTCTCATTTTGTCAGTAGACCAATGTTTTAATACAGGTACAGTGATAAGTAATGGGAATTTTAGAATTTTTTGTAGGGCTAAATTGTTATTTGGTCCAAACAGAGTTCTTTTCATCGAACCAACTATTATTAGTTTTCCAATACTGTTTTTCCCTCTCTAGGGTCAATTATTGGGTATCCCTTGTCAATTTTTCCAAAGTATCATTTGGGAGAAGGTCCCTTTGGAACATAACAGGTTTGAGTATTTCTTTCCTTGAGAGCAGTGTTTCTGGTAGAAATAACCAGTGAGATGGGTTCCTTTGGCCTCCAGGAAGTTGAGTCTAGAATGCCCAGAACCTTAATAACCAGAGCTGCCAATAAAAGTATGGCACCTAATACATTTGGGGCATAGGAGACATTTTTAATTTTATCCCCTTTGGAAATAACATTTCAAAGTCATGAGCTACCCCAAAAGCAAACTGACCATCAGTATAAATACTAACATGTTTACCGTTGGGGAAGGAAAAAGCTTGAGTAAGGGTGTATAACTCAGCCTGTTGGGCCAAAGCAGCCAGAGACAAAGGTGGTATGACGTCAGAAGGAGTTGCAACAACACACCCAGCACAATATTTCTCATTTTCATCCTTTTAATGGGAACCATCATTAGACCATGAAAAATCTACAGTGCTTAGAGTGGTTTCTTGGAAATTGCCACGGGAGTCGAAAAATGATCAGCATTCAACAGTTGTGAAGAGTTTCATCTGGATCCAAATTAGTCCTGAGATCAGATGCCCTAAATATCAAACCCAAGTTTGAGCAAATTGCAATTTTTCTTGGGAGCTTTTAAGCCTAAAAGCTTTAACAGGTAGATGCTGCCTTACTAAGAGATTTGAGAAGTGGAGCAGAAACGCAAATCATCCAGGTATTGTAACAATGTAGAACCTGAAGAAAACATCATCTGAATCAGCTTTTAACTATTGTGAAAAGTAAAAAGGACTCCTTGCAAAACCCTGGAGTATTACTGCCCAGTTGTATTTCCACTCTTCCCAAATGGAAGCAAACAATATTGGCTACCCTTACCAACTAGAGTTCTGAATCTGTGCTGCATAGATCAATTACAGTGAAAAATTTGCTTTCATTGGGAATGGATGTCAACAGCTTATTGAGGTTAGGACGAAGAGGGTGCCAAGGGATAACAAGGTTATTTATTGCTCAGATGGCCCAGACAAACTTCCATCCTCAGCCATTAGGTTTTCTCACAGGTCAAATAGCTGTTTTACAGGGACTAGTGCAGGGGTGGAGGCCATGAGCCTTATTACCTTCAATTATAGGCTTGATGCCTTCAAGAGCATCTTTACTTATGGGGAATCAGTTAAGGGGGAGAGGATTTGAGGGATCTATTTTGACCTTGATGGGAGGTGCACTGTGGGTCTTGCCAATATCAGTGGAAGGTTATATCCATAAAGAAGATGGGAGCTGTTCCAATAGCAACAAATGATGAGTGGCTCCAGACCCACCTATAGTATTGTCAGACATGGAGCAAATTAAAGGTCATTTAATTTCCCCAGATGGCTATTTTGATTACTACTGCCAAATTATATGATTATTTCCCCATTTTTGGAGAAAAAAATTCCATCATGACATATATATCTTTAAGAAATCTCAGCCCAATAAATGAATAGGGGGCATAGGAACTGAGGAAAAAGGATGTGTATTTCTCAAAAGCCTCGAGAAAAAGGAATAGTTTCAGAGACAGGAACCTGTTGAGGTTTATTTAAGGACCCCCCCCCCACACACACACACACTATTTGAACTATTTCAGCGCTCCAAGGCTGGGGCAGCTTCAGCACAGTGGAGTTGAGCATGGAGAATGTATCTTCAGTGTCAATAAGGATAGAGAAATTCATTTCCAATCTACAGAGTGGTTTTTCTCATACAATTAAGGAGGAGGATTGGGAAGAGCTCCTGTGGTTCCTTGGGGCGCCATCATTGAGAATTAGGAGGACATTGGAAAGGCTGCTAGAGGGCTGAAGGGACCTGAAACACTTACATTTATAACAATTCCAATGTCAAGGTTCTTTGCAATAGCAAAACATAGGAGTTTTTGGCTTTGTTTAAGGGCCTTCTTTTACTGGGGTTGAAATTTGACAATTTTAGCAGTTTTTCCTTTAGGTAACTTATCTAGGGTACAAGCAAGCTGTTTTGCCAGATTAAATCAGGAGTGGATGTAGTTTCCCATGCCATCCTAGTTCATCCCATTAATAAACAGAATGAAATGCTACCCAGGTAGATTCAACATCTAAAGGAAGATCAGAATTTTCTTTGGAAACAATGTGATGTCAGTCTAAAGTCAACTGTAATAGTTATGGAGAGAGTATCAGGCTTTTGTGCATAAGCGTGAATTTTGTTCCAATCAACAAGCTTAGGAAAAGCTACTGTAATTGCTTTGTGGAGATTTACAGTCAGTGTTCTGGTGTCTTGCCAAAAGTTAAGGGTCTGTTTCTCTAAATCCTTTCAGGATGTTCCCATCTGACTAGTTTCATCCAATGTTCGGCCTGGCTCTCATCAATAAGCATGTGGACCAATTGATAAGGTCTGAAAAACCAGGTTGGTAGTTTGAATACTATGTTAAATTCTTCAACAAACCAACGGGGATCTTCAGTCACTTTAGGAAGCTAAGTTTGGCTCAAAATTCAGTCTTATTCCAGGGAACATAAGAAATTTGGGTTTTATTTGGATCCTTTAAAGAGGCAGGTTTTAGCAGGCTCAGGAGAGGTGGGAGCAGGGAGAGATTTGGAAGAAAAGGGAAATTAGGCAAAAGGATTAGGATGAGGGAGAAGGTGTAGAGGAGATGGGATACAGTGTAGAGGCATTAGAGGAAAATGTGCCAGAGACAGGGTGTGAGCACAAGGTGACTGCCAGGTGTCTGGAGACAGAGAAGATGGGGGAGGAGTGAAAGACACCACAGAAGCCAATTTGGCTCCTTTCAATTATTTTGTGCCTCAGTTTAGAAATATTATTCTGCAAAGAGGCAAACAGAATCGTGAGCATTTGGAAGCCTCACTTAAAAGAGGCATCACACTCAGTATTTTTGTTTGTTTAAATCACAGCTTATTTAATTTTGAGAAAAACTATTTTGAGATCAAAGTTCCTCATAATGGCCATTGGTGTTTCAAATTACTTTTGGAAGTGATCCATTCAGTTAGAAATTCACATGAGGAAGGACATTAGTTTTTTAAAACATAAAATCAGCAGGAGTCTCCGAAGACGGGGGCGCCTTCAAAGCATTTTAAAAATTGGGACCCCATTTCTTAGAGGTTTTCTCTAGAGCAAAAACTAAAATTCCTCAACAGCACAGTTTCAACAGAAGCGGCCTGGCTCCAAAAGGAAATCAGAGCAAAGGCCGGCATAGTTCCACTACGAACAGTTCAGTTCAAAACAGGAGTCAACCAGAGGCCAAATGAATACTCTCAGAAATGGTAAGGTCTTAAAACAGATCCCAAATAAAGCCCAGAGAACTTAAAAGGAAAAAGATGGCAGAGCTCAAAATCCAAGGAGAAACCTTACCCTCGAACTCCAGGGTCATTAAGAGAGCAGTGAGTTCAACAGGCTCTGTGAGTAATGGCACCTGTTTGCTCGGCAGCCTTGGGGCTGTTGGTGGGTTTCGCTGGATCCCACTTCTGATCACCAAGTAATGTTAAGCTTAAAAATAAATCTGACGGTTATTTTAACAGCAAAAATGGGTTTGTTCAGGAATAGCAGAGAATTGCAATTCAGAACAAGGAGGCCACACCAAAGCCATAGATGAGTCAAGAGAGCTAAGGAGAGCACGGGCTCTTTTATAGGAAAGGAGAGGTTAGCAGAGGCTCTTTTAAACAAAGAGTCCATTGGAGTAAACTGTGAAGAGGAAGTATAGGGGCTCTTCATTGGCTCAGTTAGAACAGTCCCTCATGAACTGTTCTGTGCGGGGGGAGGAGGAAACCCTTCTTTCCCCTGCTGGGTAGTAGAGTATAACTAAAGTGGAATTGTTTTGCAAGGTACCTTCTCTTCTGGTTGGATCTACAATTAACTGGTGGTAGTGTATGAGAGCTCCCCCTGCTGGCCTCCCGACTCCATGTCAGTGATGTTTCCCAATAAATTGTCACATTCTCTCAAGGTTCTGTCCTTGAAAATGGCTCCACCTATGGAAACAGTGGGCAGAGTGTACATTCAGAAGGCGGGAGGGGGGAAAGGAGCCTCCAAAATCACAGGCCCAGCTCACAGGTCAACTGGGGGTCATGTCTTCTTGATAACCTTCAATAGAGCAAGAAAATGGAGAATTTGATAAGAGTGAAGTTGAAATAGGCAATCTCAGAACCTAAAATCAATAGAAGGTGAAAGAGCTGTTAAAATGGGAGAAAGTAACTGTTAAATGAAGTGGGTGCGGGTCTCAGTGAGAGCTAACATAGCAGGAGAAACTGTCAAAGCAGAAAGGATAGGAGTTAGGGTACTGACTGTGATTTCAGATGTGGAGCAGTTCTAGTCATTACCAAGGCCCTGATGTGGCCATGGAGGGGCAACTTTGGCTACGGAATGTCAAGGAAGTAAGTTGCTAAGGCTATGGCTGTTCCACGGATGATGAAGAAGCAGGGTGGAGAGGAAAACTGGGAGCTAAGGCCTTCAATGAATCAAGAAGGAGACAAGGAGAGAAGATGCTATGAGCCTCAGATCAGTAAAAATTCTTTTACAGGAAAAAAGAGGATGAATGTTGCAGACCCCATCTCCACAACTTGGAATGTGGAAGGTTTAATTCCACTTGGGAACAGAGCCTCTAGGCAGAGACAAATTTCACTAAAAATCTGGAGGTAAGGCTAGGATTCAGACAATAAATTAAAGATGCAGAGTGCTTTCTTAGCCCAAGAGAGGGCACAATGAAAAGATCTGAAAGCCAGTAGAGAACTGGAAATTTCAGTTAGCCAAGAAGAAGCAAATTCACTTTGAAAGTAAGAGTATGAGAAGCAAAAAAATTAGCTCCAGGGCTGACAACACAGGCAACAACCAGGAGATTAAAGGTGCGGTTGGTTGAGTGGCTGCCAACATGCTGCCAAAACTCATCCTGCAGTGCCCAGTGGTTTAAAAGGACATTAGGGTTCTGGACAGAAATCCAACACCAAATGGACTGCTTCATGGAGGGTACTCGTCCATGTGAGCAGGCCAGCGAGGGACAGATGGAGTCCAGCAACAATTTAAACAGAGATAAGCCTGAAAAATTCAGCCTTCCACTTTCCACACTTTCTCCACCTGCATACTTTCCTTCTTCAATCTTCCACTGTCCATTTACCCCAACCTCAAAAGCCATAATCAAAATAAACAAACATCAGGGTACGCTTACTTTTATTCTGTGGGTCAGTTTCTCATTTGCAGAATCCCATCTCTAAATTGGTCTTCTGTGAGGATTCTTGGCAGACTTATGGAAGGAAAAACAATTTTTATAAAAGCTGGGGCAAAGACAATTCTTTTGTATTTGTCAGTTATTGTGATACCTGTCAAGCAAGAGGAATGTGGCTCCTGGGACTGAATTCCCACAGTAATTCTCATAGTAACCACTAATATCACCAACCAGACTGAGGCTGAGATGGGATCCCTGTCCTCACCAATCAGGTTAAGACCAGCTCAAAACCCCGACAAGAATCTACATATTTCAAAAAATGTTAGGAATGAATTTTAGATTAGATGTGTTAGACCACTAGCTCCCTCAAATTATAAAAAGGCACTTTTTCACACCTTTTACTGTCTCCTTTAAAGATTCCCTTATGACCTTAGTACTTAATTTGGTTAGAGCTCTCATATGCTTTTGATTTACTAATCTGCAAACATGGAGGTCATTTTAAGAGAAGGTATCTGGGGAACAGAAACTGGTTACCTCAGTTAACCAAATATGAAAGACCAAAAGGAGAACAGAAATTGACTTGCTGATATTTTGGTTCCCTGAGTGTCAAGTTGCGGAGTACTTATGATCTTGTGTTTTCTCTCATGGTTCAGATGTTTTTTGCTAAAATGACTTTATTAGATGTGAACCAAATGTTTGCTTAAGGATTTTATGTAAAAATTTGTGCTGATTCTAAAGGAATCTTTTATGAGAAGATAATTTATTTTCCTTTAAAATATAGTGTGTAAGCTTATGCAGCTGGTGAGTTCTGACTTGTTTGCTGTTGTTTGTTACTGCTTACTCTTTTTACCTCCTGCTTTTGAAACTATAGCATGTGTGGAAGAAAGCAGTGCTGGTGTGAGTTATACATGCTCCTTTTGAAGCAATGTGGCAGCTTTTTATTATTGTGGGTTGTGGTATGAGGTTGAGAAAATCAAGTATACAACTTAAAGCAAAGTCCAGAATCTGGTATTCTCTCCTCTCTCTATGCCTTTCTCTGTGAACCTTTACTCACCCTCATCTTCCTTATCTTGCTCAGGCAACAAATATTTCTTGAACACCTGCTGTGCTTCCTGCACTGTTCCAGGCATGGAAGACACAGGGGGCAGCCAAGATCCCAGTTTCTGTTCTACTAAAGAGAACAAAATTAGCAAGAAAAAAATAAGCATACTAATCAATAACTTGTTTATTTCAGATGATGAAAACTGCAAGAAGAAAATGAAAGGGGGAAATGGGAGAGACTACAATCGAGGAAACTATCTGAGGAAGAATCATTTGAGCTGAGACTTGACAAAAAGGAATTAGCCTTTCAAGGATATCAGGCAGGAATGAGTTTTCCAGGAAGTCAGCGAGCTAATGGTGAGGCCTGAATGTTAAAATGAGTTTGACATATTCAAGGGTACTGCTTCCTCTCTGGCTCCATTTCAATTCATGATTTCTCCACCTTATTAAAATAAGGCCAGGAACATAGTGAGAAAGGATCTCATTTTAGTAAGGTGGAGAAATCATGAAATGAAGCCAGAGAGGAGGCAGAAAGGCCAATTAGGAGCCTTTTGGAGTAGGTGAGGGAAGTACAGTGGTGGCCTGAATTTGGGGGAACTAATGGAGATGGAGAGAAGGAGACAGATCGGGGATATATTTTAGAAGAAAACCTGCTAGCACTTGCTTCTAGACTAGGTGTAAGGAATGATCATAAGGTAAAATGACTGTTAGGTTTTTTTGTCTGAGCTATGTAGCAGATGGTTGCACCTTTAACTAAGATAGGGAAATACGGCTGGAGAGGAATAACACATGTTTGAAGGTGTAAGAAAATTAAAAACTGAGTTCAAACATGTTAAGTTTGAGTGCCCATTAAAGTGAGGTGTTGAGGAGATAGGAAGCTACACAACTCTAGGTATAACTCTGGTCAAGGGATAGATTAGAAGTACATCTATAGAGAGATGGTAATTGAAGAGATGAGATTAGATACAATCATCAAGCAAGAGAGAATAGGTAGAAACAAACAGAAATGTGACCCAAGGATCAATCCCCAAGGCTCTGTTTTCTCCTTCTGGAAACTTCAAATTCAAAAATTACATTTTTTGTCAACCCTTTAAAAACAAATAGTGATTCAAGTATAGAGTTACAACAGATATCTCAGATACAAAAGGACCTTACAAAATGTGGTTGAAAATTCATGCATGTGGTATTTGTTTGTGAAAATACTGAACTATATATGGACCAATTCCCATAAAAACAAATAACGATATTGTTTTATTACTACACATTGACCTTTTACTAATCAAAACCAATCTGGAAAAGTACAAATGATTGCATTTAGTTTCTTTGAACACTAGAGGGAGATATATTCACCTGCAATTCAGGGACAAATCGTTTTTCCTATAGAACCACTCTTTGGCCATGAATCATAGAATATTTTAAATTTTGATATTTTTGCAATCATCAAGAAATAAGTCATGTTTTAAGGCTTAAATAAATTATACATGTTTGGAAAGTAACCTGATCTCTTTGTTAAACTAGAAACTAAAAGCTGTTTACTTTCATATGCTTAAGATATGTTTTATGCTTATGATACCGTAGTCATTTTTCTCTAGAGGAGTGTGAAACAATTATATAAAATCAGTTAATTTTAACTTGGAGAAACATCAGTTCTTCCTCCCCAGAATCTCTGGTAATATGCTCATTGAAAGCCAAAGTGTCAAAAGCTTTGACTCTTGACCTTATGTCTATCGACTTTAGAAATATGCTGTACTTCACGTGCAGTGTTTTTTAGGTGGCTTAAAGGTCACTGGCACTGACTTCATTCTGGACTTTTTACTTACCTAATAAATGCTCTTCAAGCTTGTTAGGTAATCGCATAGATATGTAGTGTTTTCATAATTGCTCGAGGCAGCTAGAAAACTTTCTCTTTATTTACTTTGGTAATCTTTCCAAAGAACATACTGTAAGGCGTCCTCTTTTCCTGATCAAAGGTTGAATGTGAACCCTATCCAACAATTATTAGCCTACCAAAGTGCTTTATTTGACTTTGTAACTAATAAGTCATCTTTTTTGTAACTTCAATACTAAAATGCTTCTGGTAATTCAAGAAGAAAAATGTGTTTTCTATCTCTAGGAAGGAGTAAGAAAAGAGGCTATTTTCTAGAATCAGAGCTAATATGAATCCTGACTTTTGATGGATGTTAACTAAGCTTATTATAGTGATAACTTCACAATGTATACATACATGGAATCTAAAACTAATACAATGTTATATGTCAATTATATCTCAAAAATAAAAATCCTGACTATGTAGTGATTCTATAGCATCTCACTATGCTGATGGACAGTGACTGTAATGGGGTATGTGGTGGGGACTTGATCATGGGGGGAATCTAGTAACCACAGTGTTGCTCATGTGATTGTATATTCATCATACCAAAAAAAAAATCCTGACTATATCTCTACTGGCTGGTGAAGGTTAACAAATTTCTTTGCATCTCTGTAATACCATTTCTTTTCTCTAAATTGGAATCACAAACGTTTTAAATTGCTGTGGGGACTGATTCAGAAAATATATGAAAAGCACCTAGCTTAGCTCCTAGTAAAAAGCAGACATTCCAAGTTCCCTGTTCCTTCCTTTTTCCTTCCACATAAACGTTTTATAAAATGACCTTATAAGTCATGTTCATAGATTATGTGCTCTGAAATATTTGTCAAGTGCTGGTGATGTGTACAGAGTGTGACCTGGACTACATTTGCAAGGCAGTCTTGCAAGAGTACAGCATGTGATCAGAGCTATATTGCTCTGTGATCTACATGACTTGGCCAGATATAGGGCCTCACCAAAGTGATCAACCACTCCTAACAATCAGCTTGTAAGCAGGGAGAGAGGAAGTGAGGCAGGCACTGAAAGTCTGGTGAGGATGTTATCCCTGAAAGGAATGACTTCCCCTTCCTCTGCACAAATAGAAATTCCACTTTCTCACCCCCATAAAGTTCCAGTTCAATCCTTCCCTCTCCAAGAGATGTTCCCAGTCTGAATGAACTCACCCCTCCAAAGACCGATAACATTTATCCAGTTCAACCATCTGGCAATTCTTGGCTTTCATTCCTACTTAAACATCTCATTTGTATGTGTCTCCCCAACCAGGTGGGTTCTGGTGAGGCATGGTTGCTACTATGTCACTTTCTGAGTGCTTCATTTTAACACATTTCACAATGCACTACATGAAGCAGACATCAATACAGTATTTCTATGTCAGTTTTCCTTCAACTTACTTTGTTGCATGCAGTTTGAAGATAGAACTTATCAAGGGTAAGTGTGTAGGTACAGTTTGAATCACTGGGCGGACAGCATCAGAAAATTACCTCTTTTCTTTAAATTACAGATTCTTAAAAAGAAAGAACCAAAAGTAAAAGATATTATGTTCACATTTGTGCTATTTGCTTTGGTACCCATGCCATGATTTTTGCTGTGTATTCACTCTCAACTGGAACAGATTAGTTACAATGACGTAATGGCTGTCACTTACAGACAGAATACAGCATACCGAGTGTCTGGGAAACATTTTTATCACCTGCAAGCCATTTTTTTCTTCGTAAATCCCTTTGGTCATGAAATGTATGAATAATAATTTGAACCTATAAAGCTCTGAGGTTTGCATGCATAACTCCATCTTTACATACATGGAACTGAGACAGACAGTGGGTTTCATCATTATTATTCAAACTTCAGAATAAAAGGATTTTTGAGCTGGAATTAGAATGTCATTCAAGGTCATGAAGGATAAAAAAATTACACATGAAATGGATCACCTGTTCCCCAAGTGTAAAACCATAACACAGCAAAGTCATAATCCTAAATCTTGACTACTTAGCAGTTCTGTGATGTGACACACTTGCAAAGTGACTCTACTTTAGGGTGGCCCCACCTTTCCTCCAAGGAGCACCTAGTCAAGGTTACATGTTCTTCAAGAGGACAACACAAGAATATACTTTCAAAACTAATAATTATAATTGAAGCAACTCTATTTTCAAAAGGGTTGCATGGTAATGTATTTTTAAAAGAATGCTCAAGTAATGTCTACAGTTTTTAAAAAGTAAATGCAGAAAAATATATGGGAGCCGACTCCTTCCCTTCTGCTTTCAAACATTCAGAAATCTCTTAGCTGCTAAACTGAACATTTCACTGACATTTTCCTCTCTTCTACACCAGTTCTCCTTTCATGCCCAAATCCCCAAATGGATGGTCTTTACCCGCTTGGTCCATTTTCTACTTCCTTGCCACTTGATCTCTTTGAAAATCCTCCGTGTCTGGCTTCCATTCCCCCAGTCCACTGCAACAGCCTTGGTATCACTAGTGACCTTCACCCACTTCTCATTTTTCTTAACCCTGTTCAGAATTTGATGCTGCTATTACATCTGTCTTAAAATGATCTCCCTCCTGGTCTTGTGTGATGGCCTTGCAGCATTCTTCTAGTTCTTGAATACTTTTCTGGCTCTTTTTCCTTCCCTGCCCTTTGTAGACCTTCCTTCAAGCCCTGGTGGTGCCCTCTTCCCCTCAGTTCCCATGCCGTGGCTCGTCTATTGTTGAAGTTTCATTTATCAACTTGATGTTTATGGTAACTGAGTCTTTGCTTCCTGCTATGTTCTCTCTCATTTGAACACTTACTTCTTGTATCCAGTTATCTACATGATTTTTCCCTTTAATTACTCTATTGTCCAAAACTAGAAATCAAACATTGATATATTCTCTTCCAAATCTGTCAGTCATACCTGCAGCCTCAACAATCTTCTAGCTCGATATCTTGGGCTCATCTTGGTTTTCCTCCTTGTCCTCCAAATCCAAATCCAGTCATTGGTTTCTGCTATTACTTTTCCAAAGAAATGTCTTACCTGATCGTCTCTTCCCTCTACTCCTACTGTCAGTCTTTATTAATTTTTTTTTCAAATTGTAGGTTTATTTTGAGACTCCTGGTGACATTAGAGAATCAGGTGTTTAGATAATTAAGACTGTGACTACAAGCATTAACTATTAGTGAATACAAAATACTTTGAAAACCTAGTTTTAAAATGAAAATTTATTTTCTTTAAAAAAAGCAACATAATTTTTTATTATTGCTACTTATACTGCAAGACTATTAGGTCAGAAAAAAAAGGAAAGCCAAAAAATACCATATTTTGGCATTGGGATATAAACCAGAGAAATCTAAATACTATTTTTGTATTTACTTTTCAAAATATATTTTTATTGAGGTGCAGTTGATAGGCAGTATTATATTGGTTTCAAGTGTACAACATTGATTGGACGGTTGTCTACATTATTAAATGCTCACCCCAACTAGTGTAGTTACTGTCAACATAGGAAATTGTTACAGAACCATTGACTATATTCACTATGCTGTATTTTCACCCCGTGACTAACTGATATTATGATTAAAATTTTGTGCCTGTATATCCCCTGTACCTATATCACTCACCTACTGTAACCCTACCCCCAGGGTAACCATCAGTCACTTCTTAGTGTTTATGAGTCTACTTCTCTTTTGCTTATTTAGTTTTGAGATTCCACATACAAGTGAAATCATATGGTACTTGTCTTTCTCTGCCTGGCTTATTTCACTGAGCATATTACCCTCTAGGTCCATCCATGCTGTCGCAAATGGCAGGATTTCTTTCTTTATTATGGCCAAGTAATATTCCATTTGTATGTATACCACTTCTTCTTAAACCATTCATCTATTGATGGACATTTTGGTTGCTTTCATTATCTTGGCAAATGTAAATAATGTGGTGATAAACATAAGGGTGCATATATCTTTTTCAATCAGGGATTTTGATTTCTTCAGGTAAATTCTTAGAAACGCAGTTACTGGGTTGTATGGTATTTCTAAGTTTTTTGAGGAACCTCCATACTGCTTTCCATAGTGGCTGTACCAATTTACATTCCTACCAACAGTGTAGGAGAGTACCCTTTTCCCCCACATCCTTGCAAGTATTTGTTACTTATTGTCTTTTGGATAGAGGCCATTCTAACTGATATGAAGTGATATCTCATTGTGGTTCAATTTGCATTTCCCTGATGATTAGTGATGTGGAGAATATTTTCATGTGCCTGTTGGTCATCTGTATTTCTTCTTTGGAAAATGTCTGTTCTGGTCCACCACTCATTTTTTTAATCTGTTTTTTTTTTTTTTTTTTTGGTATTGAGATGTATGAGTTCTGAATATATTTTGGATGTTAACCTCTTACCAGATAAATCATTTATGAATATGTTCTCCCATACTTTAGGCTGACTTTTTGTTCTGTTGATGGTGTCTTTTGCTGTATAGAAGCTTTTTAGTTTGATATAGTTCCACTTGTTACTTTTTTTGTTTCCCTCGCCTGAGGAGATGTGTCCAGAAAAAATTGCTCATGCTTATGTTCAGGAGATTTTTGCCTATGTTTTTCTTTGAAGAGTTTTATGTTTCATGTCTTACATTTGGGTCTTTAATCCATTTCATGTTTACTTTTGTTTACGCAGATGCAATCACATTCATTACAGAATGAATCCAGTTTCATTCTATTGCATGTAGCTGTCCAGTTTTCCCAACAACAGTTATTGAAGAGGTTGCCTTTTCCTCATTGTTTATTCATAGCTCTTTGATCATATATTAATTGACCGTAGATGCATGGGTTTATATCTGGGCTCTCTATTCTGTTCCATTGAACCGTGGGTCCGTTCTGATGCTGGTACCATACTGTTTTGATTACTGTAGCTTTGTAGCATAGACTGAAGTCAGGGAGCTTAATACACCCATCTTTGTTCTTCTTTCGTGGGATTGCTTTGGATATTCAGGGTCTTTTGTGGTTCTATATGAATTTTAGGATTATTTGCTCTAGTTCACTGAAAAATGATGTTGGTATTTTGATAGGAATTGTATCGAATCTGTAAATTGCTTTCAGCAGGATGGCCGTTTTGACAATATTAATTCTTCCTATTTATGAGAATGGGATAGATTTCCATTTATTTGTGTTTTCTTCAGTTTTTCTCATCAGTGTCTTATAGTTTTCAGAGTACAGGTTTTCCACCTCCTTGGTTAGGTTTATTCCTAGGTATTTTATTTTTTTTGATGCAACTGTAAATGCAATTGTTTCACTGATTTCTCCTTCTGCTAGTTTGTTAGCATATACAAATGCAAGGGATTTCTGTATATTAATTTTGTATCCTGCAACTTTGCTGAATCTGTTATTAGTTCTAATAGATTTTGATGGAGTCTTTAGGGTTTTCTATATATGGTACCATGTCATCTGCAAATAGTGTTTTATTTCTTCCTTACCTATTTGGATGTCCTTTATATCTTTATCTTGTCTGAGTGCTATGGCTAGGACCTCCAGTAATACATTGAATAAAAGTGATGAGTGTTCACATCCTTTTCTTGTTCCTGATTTTAGTGGAAAATCTTTCAGGTTTTCACCATGAGTATGATGATGTTAACTGTGGGTTTATCATGTGTGGCCTTTATTATGTTGAGATATGTTACCTCCATAACCATTTTGTTCAGGGTTTTTATCATAAATGGATGTTGAATTTTGTCAAAGGCTTTTTCAGCATCTGTTGAGATGATCATGTTGTTCTTATCCTTCCTTTTGTTACTGTGGTTGACTTATGAATACTGTATCATCTTTGCATCCCTGGAATAAACCTCACTTGGTTGTGATGGATGATCCTTTTGATGTA
This sequence comes from Smutsia gigantea, assembly GCA_032199065.1. NCBI lineage: Eukaryota > Metazoa > Chordata > Mammalia > Pholidota > Manidae > Smutsia > Smutsia gigantea. The sequence continues at coordinate 25,856 of JAVSCE010019531.1, forward strand.
TTTTTGAATTTGGTTTGCTAATATTTTGTTGAGGATTTTTGCATTTATCTTCATTAGGGATATTGTTCTTTAATTTTTTTGTATCATCTTTGTCTTGCTTTTGTATTAGAATGATGCTAGCCTCATAAAATGAGTTTGGAAGTATTCCATCCTCTTCTACTTTTTAGAATACTTTGAGAAAGGTGGGTATTTGCTCTTCCTTAAATGTTTGGTAAAATTCAGCTGTTAAGCCATCTGGTTATGGACATTTGTTTGTTGGGAGCTTTTTGATTACCAATTCAATTTTGTTACTGGTAATTTGTCTGTTCAGATTTTCTGCTTCTTCCTGGGTCAGTCTTGGAAGAGTGTACATTTCTAGGAATTTGTCCTTTGGGATGTCTGATATATTGGCATATAATTTTTCATGGAATTCTCTTACAATTCTTTGAATTTCTCTGGTGTCAATTGTGACATCTCCTGATTTTCTGATTTTCACTTCTGATTTTATTTATGTCCTTTCTCTTTTCTTTCTTGATGAGTCTGGCTAGGAGTTTGTTTATTTTCTCAAAGAACTAGCTCTTGTTTTTATTAATTTTTTCTATTGTCTTACTCTCTATTTTCTTTATTTCTGCTCTGATCTTTACTATGTCCCTCCTTCTATTAACTTTGGGATTTGTTTGTTGTATAGTTAGATTATTTGAGATTGTTCTTGTTTCTTGAGGTAGGTCTGTATTGCTATAAACTTCCCTCTTAGAACTGCTTTTGTTCCATCCCACATATCTTGACTCACTGTGTTTCCACTTTCATTTGTCTCAATGTAATGTTTGATTTGTTCATTGAGCCATTGATTATTTAGAAGCATGTTATTTAGCCCTCATGTGTTTGTGGGGGGGGGTTGGTTTTCTTCATGTAAACGATATCTAGTTTCATACCATTGTGGTCTGAAAAGATGTTTGACACAAATTCAGTCTTTCTGAATTTATTGAAGCTCTTTCTGTGTCCTAATATGTGATCTATTCTGGAGAATGTTCCATGTACACTTAAGCAAAATGTGTATTCTGCAGCTTTTGACTGGAATGTTCTGTATCTATCTGTTAAGTCCATCTTGTCTATGTTTCATTCAATGCCACTTGTTCTTTATCCTTTTTCTGTCTCGATGACCTATTCATTAATGTAAGTGGGTATTAAAATCCCCTAATATAACTGGGTTGCTTTCCATTTCTCTCTTTAGGTCTGTTACTATTTGTTTTATATACTTAAGTGCTCTTATGTTGGGTGCACCTCCAATGATTGCTATATCCTCGTGTTGGACTGATCCATTTATCATTATGTGATGCCTTTTTTTTCTCTTGTTACTTTGTTTGGAAGTCCATTTTGTCTGATATAAGTATTGCTACTCCTGATTTTTTCTCCCCTTTATTTGCATGAAATACCTTTTTCCATCCCTTCACATTCAGCTTATGTATGTCTTTAGGTTTGATGCCTCTTCCAGGCAGCACAGATGGCTCATATCCTTATCCATTCTCACAGCTGGTCTTTTGATTGGTGCATTCAGTCCATTTACATTTAAGGCAATTATTGATAGGTATGTACTTATTGCCATTTTATTAATTCTTTTCTGGTTGTAGTTCTGTTTTTTTTCTGTTTTTGTAGTTCTTCTCTGTTCCTTTCTTCCTCTCTTATACTCTTCTCTTGTTATTTGATGGTTTTCTTTGGTGTTATGCTTGGATTCCTTTTTTTAAAATTTTTCTGTGTATCTATTATAGTCTTTAAGTTTGTGGTTCCCATAAGGCTCATATATATTTTCCTAAATATATAACAGTCTATAATAATTTGAAGGTTGCTTGATTTTGAATACATTCTAAATGAACTAATTTCTTCTTCTTCTTCATCCTCCACACTGGATGTATAAGATGGGATAATCTACAACTAATGTGTATCCCTTGACTAATTTTGTATTTAGTTGATTTTATTATTTTTGTTTTTTAACCTTCATACTTGCTTTGTAAGTAATTGGTCTACTACTTTTACTACTTATTTTCACTGATGAAAAATATTTAGAGTTGAGAACATTTCCATCTAAAAAATCCCTTTAACATATCCTGTAAGTCTGGTTTAGTGGTAGTGAATTCTTTTAACCTTGATTTATCTGAGAAACTTTTAATCTCTCCTTCAATTCTGAATGATAACCTTGCTGCATAGAGAATTCTTGGTTGTAGGTTCTTTTCTTTCAATACTTGGAATAGTTCATGCCACTCCCTTCTGGTCTGTAAAGTTTCTGCTGAAAAATCTGCAGATAGACTTACGGAGTTTCCCTCTCTCTTGCTGCTTTTAAGATTCTCTCTTTATCTTTAATCTTTTCCATTTTAATTATTATGTGTCTTGGCATTGTCTTTCTGGGGTTCATCTTGTTAGGGGTTCTTTGCACTTCCAAGACCTGGATGTCTATTTTCTTCCTCAGGTTGGGGAAGTTTTCAGTTACTATTTCTCCAAATAGATTTTCTACACTTTTGTCTCTCTCCTCTCCTTCTGAGGCCCCTATTATGTTAACCCTGCTTCATATGGAATTGTCACACTGCTCTCTTAGCATCTTCTCACTTTTATAAATTCTTTTTTCTTTCTGTTCCTTAGCTTGGTTACTCTGCAGCTCTATATCTTCCATTACACTGATCCTATCCTCTGCTTTTTGCAGCCTGCTATTCATTCCCTGTATTGCATATTTCATTTGTTATTGTATTCTTCATCTCTGAGTGGCTCTTTTTCATGTTTTATATCTTTTTGTTGAAATTATCTTTGAGTTCCTAAATTGATTTCTCCATTTCAATAACATCTTTATGACTGTCACTTTGAATTCTTTATCAAGAATATTGCTAATCTCCATTTCATTTAGCTCTTTTTCTGGTGTTTTGTCTTGTTCTTTAGTTTGGAACATATACCTCTGCCTCCTCATTTTGCTTAGGTTTCTGTGTTTCTTCCTTTGTCTTAGCTAAATAAGCTATGCCTCCTGGTCTTCAAAGTAATGGTTTTATGAAGTGGTGTTCTGTGGTGCCCAGAAGCTCACCAGTGCCTGGTTCTCTTTTGCCACTGAGCTGAAGTTGCTGTTGATGGGTAGTGGGTCAAGCCTGCCTTTCTGCTTGTCTGCTGGCCATGGCTGATCCTACAGCAAGACTCTGTGTGCCCTTTGTGTGATGTGAGGACCTTCTGCTGGAACTTGTTATGGGCAAAGCTATCCTCTGTCTGCCAGTCACCAACGATGAACCACTGCTGGGCGGGCCAAGAATGCTGGGTGGGTTGGGTTGCTGTGGGGTTCTGGGTTGAGCCAATGGGGCAGGTGGAGAGTTTAGAGCTGGTTCCTGCAAGTGTCTGGCCAGTTCAGCTGAGGGAGGGCCAGAAAATCTGGGAAAGCGTGTCCACCCTCTGTCTGCTAGTCAGCAAATTCGGATTGCTGCTGGGCTACACAGGTTGGGCTGGGTGAGTATGCATGAAAGTGTTGCTGAAGGAGTTGAGTCATCAGCCAAAGAGATGGAGAGTTTTGGAGTTGGCTCCTGCAAGCACCTAACCAGTTGGGCTGAAGGAGGGCTGGGAAAGTGTCCACCTGCCCTTTCTTCTCCAGAGAAAGCTCCCTCCAACTCCTGCACCTCTGGCACACTTCCTGCTAATGGTAAATCTTTCAAAATGCCACTTTTGTGTTGGGTCTCAGCAAGACCAACAGAGCATGCCTGTTGTCCACAGTGATAGGAGACTCAGCCCCCAACAGTTCTCCAACTCTGGTGTCCAGCTCCATTAATCATCAAATGTGGACTCGTATTTCCCAGAACAGATATACAGGGCAGGTGTGCTGGGTTCCTGAGCACTTATCTCCTCTTCACTCTGTTCCTCTCCCTCCTCGTGAGATTGGATAGGGGAAGGGCTTGGGCCCCCATCTATCATGGTTCTGCCCCTTAACAATTCTCAAGAGATCTGCTCTTCTTCCTCAGTTGTAGATGGTCTGTTCTGCAGCCCTCACGTCATTTTCACTGTTAGTTGTATCTGCTGTTGTTTTTTCCTTGGTGTGTAAGTGGGAGGAGGTTTTCACCTTGCCATCCTACTCCACCGTCTGTATGCAGCCCTTCCTACTACCATTTTTTAAATTTAGGCTCTGACCGCCTAGATGACTATATGAATCTTTTAAGTATTGTTTTGTTTTTGTTTTTGTTTTTGGGTTTTCTTGGGGGGGTGGTCCCCAGTTTATCCAGTATACAAGCTTAAAGACAGAAAACAATAAAATAATCCAGAATGACTCCATCTTGGGTTTGGTATCATCAAACTCTATTTCAGAAGACTATCAATTCCTTCCTCCTCACCTATCCAACTTAACTCCCACAGCCCTCTTTCCTATGCAGAGTCTAGATACTGTATAACATAGAACATCTACTCAGATTGTGACCCTCCACATCTTCCTGGGTTTGTTTTTTCTTCTGTATCTTTCTCTATCTAACTTTATCGCAACATAACTCAAAGGCACCCCATCAATTGAGCTTTTGTTCAGACATGCAACAATGTTCTATTCTTTTTAAAAACAAGAATTCACATAGTATACTCTTCCAGCTTATTAACCATTATTGTTTGTATTAATTCTATTCTTTCTTCTTTATATACTGTACATTTTTTTCCATTTCTACTTTCTTATTAAGTCCCAGTTCAAAGATCACTTCCTCTACAAAGTCTTCTCTGACTATCCAAGGCACCTGTGACTCACAAATGTACCTGGCATAGTTTTAGACATGTAATTGAACAGATGTGAAAATCCTCCTGTTGATCTACATTTTGACAAAGATTGACCTCAGTGGAATTAATTGCTTCTCAGACCCAGAGGATATATACATAATTAATAGGGAAAGATGATATTTTTCTAGGTTAAGCCTTTGGTATTAATAGAAGCAATATATAGAAATGAACTCTCACAGTTATTTTATTTTCAGTGAAATTAAAAATAGCATATCACTATAGTCTCTGAAATACATATCACTATAGTTTATATATTAATCATTATTTTTATTTATTTTACTTTTTCACTTTCTTAAAATTTTGCTATTATTAATATACAATTACATGAGCAACATTATGGTTACTAGACTCCCCCATTATCAGGTCCCCACCACATACCCCATTGCAGTCACTGTCCATCAGCGTAGTAGGATGTTATAGAATCACTACTTCTCTTCTCTGTGTTATACTGCCTTCCCCATATCCCCCCACCCCACCTCCACCCCACTACATTATGTGTGCTAATTGTAATAGCCCTTTTTCCCCCTTATCCCTCCCTTCCCACCCTTCTTCCCTAGTCCCTTTCCCTTTGGTAACTGTTAGTCCATTCTTGGGTTCTGTGAGTCCACTGCTGTTTTGTTCCTTCAGTTTTTTCTTTGCTCTTATACTCCACAGATGAATGAAATCATTTGATACTTGTCTTTCTCTGCCTGGCTTATTTCACTGAGCATAATACCCTCTAGCTCCACCCATGTTGTTGCAAATGGAAGGATTTGTTTTCTTCTTATGGCTGAATAATATTCCATTGTGTATATATACCACATCTTCTTTATCCATTCATCTACTGATGGACACTTAGGTTCCTTCCATTTCTTGGCTATAGTAAATAGTGCTGCGATAAACATAGGGGTGCATCTGTCTTTTTCAAACCTGGCTGCTGCATTCTTAGGGTAAATTCCTAGGAGTAGGATTCCTGGGTCAAATGGTATTTCTATTTTGAGTTTTTTGAGGAACCTCCATACTGCTTTCCACAATGGTTGTACTAATTTACATTCCCACCAGCAGTGTAGGAGGGTTCACCTTTCTCCACATCCTCGCCAACATTTGTTGTTGTTTGTCTTTTGGATGTCGGCCATCCACACTGGTGTGAGGTGATATCTCGTTGTGGTTTTAATTTGCATTTCTCTGATGACTAGTGATGTGGAGCCATTATTTTTTATTTTTATAGCTTTTTTTCTAATTACAAAAATAATATTCACACTATCATGGTGAATATATCATTATACATTTGTCAAAACCCTTAGAATGTACAACACAAAGAGTGAACCTTAATATAAACTATGGAGTTTAGTTACTAATGTATCGAGATTTGCTCATCATTGTAACAAATGTGCCCCACTAATACTAACAGTAATAATAGGGGAAAGCTGGGATGGGGAGATTAAGGAGGAATATAGAAACTCTCTGTACTTTCCACTCAATTTTTCTGTCAACCCAAAACTACTCCAAAAAAAATCGTCTGTCCAATTTTTTACAATAGATGTTTATCGTAGAAAATAATGTTGTGTAAAAGAGCATGAAGAAGAAAATTTAAAACATCGTTAAGCCCTCTACTCTATTATTGTCAGTATTTGGTATGTCTTCAGTCGATCTATCCATCTATCACTGGATGATATCTTGCCCATTATTAAGTGACCAGTTTTTAAAAATATTTAATCATATGTAATAAGCATTTCTCTGTCATTAAATATACTCCTACATAAAATATTTAATAATCACATGGCATGAACATGTTTACCTTGAAGCAATATTTATAAATTTCCCTAAGCTTTAACTTCTGCAGCCTAAATAAAAATTTCTACTTTCTAAAACTGCATTATTGTTTTCTTGGGATTCATATCTGAGTTCTTGATATACCTTTCTCAGGTGCTCTAAAGTGAGTTATTTATAATATTTCTTGATTTTCTATATAATAGTCTTTATACAGAACTATCTTTTGCTACTTTTCTTATACTAACACTTATTTCCTGATCACATTGATTTAACTAAGAGTAGTTTTAGATATAAAGCAGCATGCATACAGTTATACAGCACACTAGTGATTAGTTAGAACACATATTAAAGTATGCTAACAATTATAAGATCTTTTCTTACCTGGTGCACAATTTCCATAACATATGATATGGTCCTCATTTACTATTTGGGTTTATTTTAGCTAGGAGCTTGGAGATGGAAGCTGGTTAGAAGTAGCACCATGCTACATGTAATACACTAGCATTAGTGCAGCATACAGAGTCTCTGAATTAGTGCACAAGGATTGAAGTAGCCTGAATGATGGGTCAAAATGTCTATTGATTCTGGGTTGCATTGTTACTGAGAAGTCAGCAATTATTCATAGCATTGTTCATCTATATGTAATGTGGTTTTCCTCTGGCTGCTTATAATGTTTTCTCTTTTTATAGGTTTTTAGCAATATAATTATGAGGTATGATTTTGTGTTTATCTTGCTTCATATTCACTAATTTCCTTGGGTTCTATCTTTCACCCAATTTGGAAATATTTCACTGGTGTTTTTAAAAATATGTCTCTGTTCCGATCTATACATCTTCTCTCTGATATCCAGTTATACCTACTGATTGCTTGATCTGTTCCACAGCTCCCTGAGGCTCTGTCCACTTTTTTTCACTCAGCTCTCTGCACAGTTCCTGTGCTCTGTCTTCAAGGGGTTTTTCCTGCAGTGTTAAACTTATCTTGTGATAATTTCATTTTACATGTTGTATCTTCCAGTTCTAGATTTTCTACTTGATTCTTTTTTAAAGATTCCCATTTCTCTGTTGAGATAATCTGTTGTTCTTTCACTGTGTTCATGCTTTTCTTTTAATCTTTGAACACATTTAAACAGTATTTCTAAAGTCCTATCTACTAATTTTATCAATATAGTTATTTCTTTTTCTATTTATGCTGCCAGATAATTTTCTCTCTGACTGTATAATTTTGATTGGCATACCGGGCAGCAAAACTACCATGCTCGGTCCTTGATTTTGGAGTAAGACCTATCATATTGGGAAGGCCAAGGAGAAGCCTTTGGAACTTCCCTCCACACCCAGCAAAGAAGGCATATTAAAAAAGTATCACATCCTGTAATGGGGAGGTGGTATGCAGGTAGATGGCAGAAATTAGTGCCACCCTAGGTACCTAAAGGAGGAACACTTTTACCAGAACTAACAGCAATAGTTTCACTGAATTATAAGCTATGGCTTCTGCCTTGGTGTGTGGGTTAAAAATAAAACACATCAAGATTGAAAAGAGGGGCATAAGTACAATTGCAGCAAATATTAAAACAGAGGAAGTCATTATAAATGATGCCATATCCACATGTTTAAAACCTAAATGATAAGGATAAATTCCTAGAGAAATTTTACCAAAATAGAGTCAGGAAGTAAGAGACAAAGAAGCTGAGGCAAAGAGAGATAAAAGAATCTCCAGGAATGAAAGAATATTAAGAGAACTGTGTGACAAATCCAAACGGAAGAATATTCTTATTATAGGAGTACCAGAGGAAGAAGAGAGAGAAAAAGCGATAGAAAGTGTCTTTGAAAAAATAATTGCTGAAAACTTTCCCACGCTGGGGAAGGAAATAGTCTTGCAGTCCACAGAAGCCCACAGATCTCCCAACACAAGGGACCCAAGGTAGACAATACCAAGACACATAATAAAAAAATGGCAAAGATCAAAGATAAAGAGAGTATTAAAGGCACCTAGAGAGAGAAAAAAGATGACCTACAAAGAAAAACCCATCAGACTTCTCAACAGAAACCTTACAGGCCAGAAGAGAATGGCATGATATATTTAACATAATGAAACAGAAGGGTCTCGAACCAAGAATACTATATGCAGCACGATTATCATTTAAATATGACGGAGGGATTAAACAATTTCCAGACAAATGAAAGTTGAGAGAGTTTGCCTCTCATCAACCACCACTACAGGATATCTTAAAGGGATGGCTCTAGAGGGAAGCACCCCTAATGCTAAAAAGATGTCACCAGAGAAAATAAAATCATAGCAAAGAAAGTAGACCATCCAAATACTAACTAAAGGTAAAGAATAAAACACCGAGTACATAAAGAATGGAGGAGGAAGAATAAGAAGGGAGAGAAATAAAGAAACATCAGACGGTGTTTACACTAACTTAACAAGAAAGTTAAGTTAGATTGTTAGACAGTAAAGAAGCAACCCTTGAACCTTGGGTAACCACAAATCTAAAGCCAGCAATGGCAATAAGTACATATCTATCAATAATCACCGTAAATGTAAATGGACTGAATGCACCAATCAAAAGACACAGAGTACCAGAATGGATAAAAAAGCAAGACCCATCTATATGCTGCTTACAAGAGACTCACCTCAAACCCAAAGATAAACAGAAACTAAAAGTAAAGGGATGGAAAAAGATATTTCATGCAAACAACAAGGAGGAAAAAGCAGGTGTTGCAGTACTTTTATCAAACAAAATAGACTTCAAAATGAAGAAAGTAGCAAGAAATAAAGAAGGACATTACATAATGATAAAGGGGTCAGACCAACAAGAAGATATAACCATTATAAATATATATACACCCAACACAGGAGCGACAGCATATGTGAAACAAATACTAACAGAACTAAAGGAGGAAATAGACAGCAATGCATTCATTTTAGGAGACTTCAACACACCACTCACTCCAAAGGACAGATCAGCCAGACAGAGAATAAGTAGACACACAGAGGCACTGAACAACACACTAGAACACATGGACTTAACAGACATGTACAGAACTCTGCACCCAAAAGCAGCAGGATACACATTTTTCTCAAGTGCAAATGGAACATTTTCCAGAATAGACCACATAATAGGCCACAAAAAGAACATCAGTAAATTCAAAAATATTGAAATCCTACCACCCAACTTCTCAGATCACAAAGGAATAAAAGTAGAAATAAATTTTAGAAATAAATCAAAAAGGCTCACAAATACATGGAGACTTAACAACATTCTCCTAATTAATCAATGGGTTAACGACCAAATCAAAACAGAAATCAAAGAATATATGGAGACTAATGACAACAACAACACAAAGCCAAAACTGTGGGACGCAGCAAAGGCAGTTCTAAGAGGAAAGTATATTGCAATCCAGGCCTATTTAAAGAAGTAAGAACATTTCCAAATGAATAGTCTAAAGACACAATTACTGAAATTGGAAAAAGAACAACAAATGAGACCCAAAGTCACCAGAAGGAGGGACATAATAAAGATCAGAGAAGAAATAAATAAAATTGAGAAGAATAAAATAATAGAAAAAATAAATGAAACCAAGAGCTGGTTCTTTGAAAAAATAAACAAAATAGATAAACCCCTAGCCAGACTCATTAAGAGAAAAAGAGAATCTACACACATAAACACAATCAGAAATGAGAAAGGAAAAATCACAACGGGCCCAACAGAAATACAAATAATTATAAGAGAATATTATGAGAATCTATATGCTAACAAGCTGGAAAACCTAGAAGAAATGGACAACTTCTTAGAAAAATACAACCTTCCAAGACTGACCAAGCAAGAAACAGAAAAACTAAACAGACCAATCACCAGCAATGAAATTGAAGCGGTAATCAAAAAACTACCCAAGAGCAAAACCCCTGGACCAGATGGATTCACCTCTGAGTTCTACCAGACATATAGAGAAGAAATAACACCCATTCTCCTTAAAGTTTTCCAAAAAATAGAAGAGGAGGGAATACTTCCAAACTCATTCTATGAAGCCAGCATCACTCTAATACCAAAACCGGGCAAAGACCTCACCAAAAAAGAAAATTAAAGACCAATATCCCTGATGAATGTAGATGCAAAAATACTCAACAAAATATTGGCAAACCGAATTCAAAAATACATCAAGAGGATCATACACCAGGATCAAGTGGGATTCATCCCAGGGATGCAAGGATGGTACAACATTCGAAAATCCATCAGCATCATCCACCACATCAACAAAAAGAAGAACAAAAACCACATGATCATCTCCATAGATGCTGAAAAAGCATTTGACAAAATTCAGCATCCATTCATGGTTAAAACTCTCAACAAAATGGGTATAGAGGGCAAGTACCTCAACATCATAAAGGCCATATATGACAAACCCACAGCTAACATCATACTTAACAGCGAGAAGCTGAAAGCTTTTCATCTAAGATCGGGAACAAGACAGGGATGCCCACTCTCTCCACTGTTATTCAACACAGTACTGGAGGTCCTAGCCACAGCAATCAGACAAAACAAAGACATACAAGGCATCCAGATTGGTAAAGAAGAAGTCAAATTGTCACTATTTGCAGATGACATGATACTGTACATAAAAAACCCTAAAGACTCCACTCCAAAACTACTAGAACTAATATCTGAATTCAGCAAAGTTGCAGGATACAAAATTAACACACAGAAATCTGTTGCTTTCCTATACACTAACGATGAACTAACAGAAAGAGAAATCAGAAAAACAATTCCATTCACAATTGCATCAAAAAGAATAAAATACCTAGGAATAAACCTAACGAAGGAAGTGAAAGACCTGTACTCTGAAAACTACAAGACACTCCTAAGAGAAATTAAAGAGGACACTAACAACTGAAAATGCCTCCCATGCTCTTGGTTAGGAAGAATAAATATTGTCAAAATTCTTATACTACCTAAAGCAATTTACAGATTCAACGTAATCCCTACCAAACTACCAACAGCTTTCTTCAATGAACTGGAACAAATAATTCTAAAATTCATATGGAACCACAAAAGACCCCAAATAGCCAAAGCAATCCTGAGAAGGAGGAATAAAACAGGGGGAATTATGCTCCCAGACTTCAAGCTCTACTACAAAGCTTCAGTAATCAAGACAATTTGGTATTGGCACAAGAACAGACCCACAGACCAGTGGAACAGAATAGAAAATCCAAACATTAACCCAAACATATGTAGTCAATTAATACATGATAAAGGAGCCTTGGATATACAATGGGGAGATGACAGCCTCTTCAGCAGCTGGTGTTGGAAAATCTGGACAGCTACATGTAAGAGAATGAAACTGGACTACTATCTAGCCCCATACACAAAGGTAAACTCAAGGTGGATGAAAGATCTGAATGTAAGTCATGAAACCATAAAACTCTTAGAAAAAAACATAGGGAAAAATGTCTTGGACATAAACATGAGCGACTTCTTCATGAACATATCTCTCCGGGCAAGGGAAACAAAAGCAAAAATGAACAAGTGGGAGTATATCAAGCTGAAAAGCTTCTGTACAGCAAAGGACACCATCAGTAGAACAAAAAGACATCCTACAGTATGGGAGAATATATTCATAAATGACGTATCTGATAAAGGGTTGACATCCAAAATATATAAAAACTCATGCACCTTAACAAACAGAAAGCAAATAATCCAATTAAGAAATGGGCAGAGGACATGAATAGACACTTCTCTAAAGAAGAAATTCAGATGGCCAACAGGCACATGAAAAGATGCTCCACATCGCTAATCATCAGAGAAATGCAGATTAAAACCACAATGAGATATCACCTCACACCAGTGAGGATGGCCAACATCCAAAACACAAACAACAACAAATGTTGGCGAGGATGTGGAGAAAAGGGAACCCTCCTACACTGCTGGTGGGACTGCAAATTAGTTCAACCATTGTGGAAAGCAGTATGGAGGTTCCTCAAAAAACTCAAAATAGAAATACCATTTGACCCAGGAATTCCACTCCTAGGAATTTACCCTAAGAATGCAGCAGCCCAATTTGAAAAAGACAGATGCACCCCTATGTTTATTGCAGCACTATTTACAATAGCCAAGAAATGGAAGCAACCTAAGTGTCCATCAGTAGATGAAAGGATAAAGAAGATGTGGTACATATACACAATGGAATATTATTCAGCCATAAGAAGAAAAAAAATCCTACCATTTGCAACATCATGGATGGAGCTAGAGGGTATTATGCTCAGTGAAATAAGCCAAGCCGAAAAAGACAAGTATCAAATGATTCCACTCATATGTGGAGTATAAGAACAAAGAAAAAAACTGAAGGAACAAAACAGCAGCAGACTCACAGAACCCAAGAATGGACTAATCGTTACCAAAAGGAGAGGGACTGGGGAAGATGGGAGGGATAAGAGGGAAAAGGGGGCATTACGATTAGCAGACATAATGTTGGGGGGGCATGGGGAGGGCTGTACAACTCAGAGAAGGCAAGTAGTGATTCTATAGCATCTCACTACACTGATGGACAGTGACTGTAATGGGGTTGGTGGGGGGACCTGATGAAGGGGGTAGTTTAATAACCATAATATTGCACATGCAATTAGTGATAGCAAAATAAATTATATAAAAAAGAGAGGTAATAGTAAATTGGAATGATCCTACAATCATTGCAACAGAATCAGTAATTTAAAAGGCTTCCCAAAAGGTAATCATCAGTACAGAAAGTTCCATGTTTGAATTCAATGAGACATTCAGGAAACATATTCTAATCTTAAACAAACATTTCCTAAGACTAGGAGAAGAGGGAAATATCCCCAACTAATTTAATAAGCTCAATTAAATCTTGCTGATAAAATTAGGCAATGACAATATGAACAAGAAAAATTATAGTCCATTCTCATCATGGGAAAACTCTATCCAAAATATTAGGAGGCCATACTGAAAATATTGGAATGCAAGAATTGTTTAACATTAGAAAAATTCTATTAATACAATTTCCCTCATTGTGGCATAATAAAAACATATATTTGGTCTTGGTCCTGTGTTCTTGGCACAGATCTCCTACTATCCCTGGAATTTCCCAAGATAAGAGTGTCCTTTGTCATTCATAACAAGCCCCTTTCTACCATACCTTCAGGATGTTAACTGGTCACCAGGAAGACCAGGCACAGGATCAGGGGCTTGCGACTTTCAGTGGCACCCCACAACCTTTGAGAAGGGCAAGGCTGTGGGGGAGATTGTTCAATGGCCAGTGGTTAGTGAGTTAATCAATCATGCCTACGTCATGAAACCTTGATAAAACATTCTTGCACAATGAGGTTCGGGAGGTTCCAGGTGATTGAACCATTCATGTACTGGTGTGGTGGCATGTCTGGAGAGGACATGGAAGTTTTGTGCCTGCCTTCCTCTACCTCCCTTTACCTTGCACTATGCATCTCTTTCATTTGGCTGTTCCTGAGTAGTATCCTTTATAATAAAACTGTGTTCACAGTTACAGAGCGTGAGTTCTATGAGTCATTCTATGGAATTATGGAATCTGGGGTGCAGAGCGTTGTCATGGGAAGTCTCAAAATTATAGCCAGTCACAAGTATGGGGAGACCTTTGAGACTTGTGACTGGTGTCTAAAGTTAAGACAGTCTTGTGGCATTAAGCCCTAACCCTGTGGGGCCTGTGCTTACATGAGGTGGTTAGTGACAGAATTGGATTGACTTGAACACCCACTTGGCATTACAGAATCAAGAATGGTGTTGGAAAGACACCATACTGATGAACAGATTAAAGAAGAAAAATCATGATTGCATCAAAAACAATAGTAAGAAAATAGGTGGCAGATCCCTTAGACTTCTTTGCCTAGATCCCACACCAGTGCACACCAATGTACCAGAAGTGGATCACAGGTGAACCAAAGTTGTGAAGTCCACGAAGGCCAGAGCTCCTAAGCTCATTGCTTCTCCAGCTTCAAGAAGTATCATCCACTTTTTCTGTTGTCTTGTATGGATAGTGTAATTTTCCACATGTGCTGTCATGTGAAAAAGTATTTTTTTAATATATGAACTTCACTCTAATGGGTTCTACTCACTACTCATTGGTAGATGGAATCCATGGGTTTCATTTGAGTAGAGCTTCTCAACTTAAAAATTTTTTAATCTGTAACTACCAGATATTTGCTCTTTCCTTCCCTCCATGGCTGAACTAATGTGACACAGAATTTTGGGTAATGGTGTGCTTTGCAAATACTAACTTTCCTCAGTTGGACTGAATCAAGGCCAAGATAGAGGGAGTGGAATGTTAGGAAGCCTATTTAACATTAGACATATCCTCAAATATAACTGTTTTTAATAATCAATATTATATATTTTTTATCTCCATTGGTCTGACTGGTCAGAAATTTAAGAGGGAAAGAGCTATTTTATTTACTGACCTCTTAAATATGTCAATGCATATAGTTTCTAAAATGGGGGTTATTCTGAGCCAACATCACTACATGAACCAAAATCAAACGTAAGTTCTCTGATGATTTTCAAACTTTCTACCTGCTACAAAAATTTTCATAAATGGTCCCTCTCCTATTCTTATTCTCCCTAAATTTTCACTGAAATATCTCCTTGAAAACTTTTCTTTGATCAACTCCACTCTAAGCCACCTGCCCTTATACATTCCTGCCCAATAAGACACTGTGACCAGTGTCAGATGGGCCTCTCAGAGCAAAGCTTTTTGCTCTTCCTTCTCCCTGTCTACTTCCTTCTTACACTATGGGGAATCTTCCTTTCTTAAAGGATTTCAATAATAAACTCTGTCCCATGAAAAGAAGTCAAGCTTAGTGACTTGCCAGCTTCTTTTTCTGTTGTTGTTTCAATCCTCATTGGCCAGGAGATCCTTATAGAAATCAACACACCAAGACTCTGTTCTGGAGCATGTACCTTCCAGGTAACTTACACGTGGAACAAACTTTGAGAATTGCAGGCTAATTTCAGCAGCATAGTACTGAGTAAGCTATTTGGAGGTGTTTATTTAGTGGTTCCCCTCTGAAAAGGGAACATTCCATCTGCATAGAATTCCCACTGGTCATATTTCTGCCAAAGCTTTATCCCATCACACCTTTCTACCCTGCCACTCCTCCAATACACACACACACTCACTCACTCTCTACCATTGCAGCAACCACTGTAAACACTGTCTCCGCACTTACAGGTACAACATGCTTTTATGTTAAGGGATTGGTAACATTTTCTTCTGTCACAAAACCATCATCTATATAGGGTGGCTTTTTTGGATTTTTATTAATAATACATAGAGTATACTTACATAGGGCATAGTACCTATCCAAAGATATCCAGAAGGTTTGTTGAAAAACATTTTTTCTTGGGTCAGAGCCTTTATTAAATCCTCCCCAGGAGCTGATATTTTGGGAACAAAATACCACTGGTAAAGAGAAGCATGTGAAATTTTCCAAAGCCAAAGTGTATGTAACCGATGAAAGGATAAAATTTCAAGGTCTGTACAGTAAAGCAGCTGTTAGATGATTTACTGGAAAATTCCTCCAAAACATAACAGAGGCTTCCTTACTACAAAGGGAATATTTTCCTTCAAGACTATAATAGTAAAGTTCAATATATTACGTACTCAAAGTCGTCTCTAATAAAGTGTAGGATTTTCACGATAACCTCCACCTTAGGGACTTGACTCTACACCCCTCTGAACATCTAGTGGTGTGTGTTCATGATGTGTGTTCTGAACTCCAGAGACTCATTGCTTTGTGCAGTTTCCAGTATCAATAACAGAGGCTAGGCCTTCACTTCTCAGGCAAAGCAGTGACTCATGCTAAACCAGGCAAATCAGATAACCTCTCACTTTCAATTAGAGAAAGTATCTTAGACCTGCCAGCAGGGCATCATGTGATTTACAAGGCCGTGAGGACAACTGAAAGCAGTACTTGCAGGGAGGGGTAGGGGTGGTGTCAGAGACAAAGAGAAAAACAAACTGTTTCCAGTACCTTCCTTGGCTTTCTACAGGGATGAGCAGCATGTGGAAGGCCTTTCTCAGATGCTCTAGCCCCTGAACATCTGGCCAAGTCCTGGTGGAGGCCAGTGAAAGCGACAAGAGAGTGAAGGCGACTGTACGGTGCCGAGCACTGTCACTGCCCCACAGCCTAGGACAGCGACCTGTGGGGGCACCTGTGTGCCCGAATGGGCCAAAAAGCTCTTAATACCTCCGCAAACCAAAACTTCCCCCATTTAACCTCCTCCTTGACTCTGCTGACCCAGAAGATCATTTTTTTAGGGCTCATCAGAAACCTCTGGGACTCTTTGTAATGTTGTATTTACATGAAAAATACCTTCTGGATTAAGCTACAAGGAGAACCCTGCCTGTACAAAGGGTTCTCTTGAGCTTGCTGCGGGGTAATTATTCCCAAGATTTTGACCCATATAAGAAAAGCAGAAACGGCAGTAGAGAAGAGACACAATGATGCAAGCTACTGTGTACAAAACACGGGGTGTTCCCTGCCACTTGCCTCCTTTATTATTTTGAACACGTCAACTAATTCTAGCCCACCTGTCCCTCAGTGTGCCAGAGGTGAGGGCAGGACTAGCAGGGAAGTCCTGTTCAGCAGATAGCTCTTCATTTGGTTACTGATTAATGGTGAAGAGGCTGCCTTTAGCTTTGTTTGGATGTTCAGACAGTAAGACAGAATACTTGGCTTTAACAAGCACATCATTTTGATTGAAACTCCAGACTGGACAATCCTCCTTTTCTCAAGAACTGAACATGGAAATGGTCCAAGGGCAACAGAACATTGATGCAGGAATGGTTTGCTCAGTAACTAACATATATGAGTCAAATGTCCAGAGTTTGATGCTGACATAAGCCCATATTGCTGGAACAGGAGACTGAGATATCTGAGTCCCGGCTCTGGCCTGGACTGAGTCCAGCCTCCTGGCTGCTTGGCAGTGAAGGTTTGAGTCCCTGGTCACTGACTCAGCTCGGCTCTGCTTGGGGAAGATAAACTAGGTACTCCATGCTTGGTAAAATAGGTTATTTTGGGAAAAATGTAGAAAGTAACTTCAAAAAAACAATTCCAGTCAATATGAAAGGTCCCTATCTGAACAGGTACATATTCACACATGATGAGAACTTTTTCCTTCCTGATGAAAAAATATCTTCAAAGTTGTCTGGAACTGTTATCTATATGGACCTTTTGGGTTGCACTGATAAGGAGGGAGTCAAACGTCATTTCTAATGAAACTCTGCTCAGTTAAAGTGACAGCACGTCCCCTGCCTTGTGAGCAGCGAGCCCAGTCCTGACTGAGGAACAGCTGTGAAATCTGTTCTGGATCACAGAGCCTATTAGTTCCAAGTGGCAGGAGAATTTTGGGATCAGTTATAGAGCTATCTTTTCATATGTATGTTAGTGTCTGTTCTGCACTCCGGGTGTACATGCCCCTGAGAGGGCATGGCGCTCTTCTCCCTTTGCTAAGAGACCCTGGCCTTGTGGCGGAGTCAGGCAGCTGCTATGTGCCCACAGCAGGCAGGCTTAGGCCCAGGAATGAGTCATGTCTGGCCATTCCCCTTGGCCGGTGACTGGTGTAAGGAAGGATCAAGCCAGAAAAGAAGCGCTGTTTAGGGGCTTTGGAAAAAGGCTCTCCTCCCTAATTAAAGGAACCTTGACGTGACTGAGCAGCTGAATTAACCCACCCTGCAACCCTACCTCTGGACTTCTTGTTTGGGTAGAGGATAAACTCCTTACTGCCTAAGCCCCATTAGATATGGTGAAAATTGCAACTAAAAGCATCCTAACTCATCCTCAGTGGTAGGAACCTGAATTTACTTTCTATTTCAGGAAAAGTTTTACAAACCATAAGCTATCAGCTACTATGTAAACAGAGAAAATAAGTACTCATGGTAAGCTCTGTGAATTGAGGCAATTGTTGAATTTGTTCATCTGTAAAGTAGATATAGTAGTAGTTACAATTTCATAGGTTTATGATGCTTAATTTAGTATAAATAAAGATCTTCAAATAATATATAAAGGCTCAATTTAAATGTCAAATATTACTATTATGGAGATGAGGCAAGTAGGATTGATCATTCTGGGCTAAATGATGGCTACCAACTAGGAACCAAGACATCACTTGCAAAGAGAAAGATTATGGCTGAGACTGGTAATATAAAGGACACAATGACTCCCCGTTAACAATGTCTTCACCCTGCTTAGCCCTTCCCCAAGAGTATATGGCTGACCTGGCTGTGACAGCAGCCCTCATCCCTTTTGTCTCCAGGGTGGGCTCATCAAGGTTTACCTGATGTCGCAGGCTTACCACAGAGACGTCCTTGTCCGAATCCTTGGAACCTGGGGCAATGTTACCTTAGATGGCAAAGGCGTCTTTGCAGATGTGATTCAGATAGGGATCTGGAGATGGGAAGATTATCCTGGACTGTCCACGGAAGGAAAAATGTCCTTATAAGAGGGCAGAAGGAGGTCAGGGTCAGGAATGGGAGAGGTGCTGATGGAAGCAGGAGATTGCTGTGATGGCAGGGATCATGGGACAAGAGCTATAAGCTGACTCTAAAAGCTGAAAAGGGCAAGGAACTGATTCTCTCCTCAACCTCCGGAAAGAACTTAGCCCTGCCAACAGTTTGCACTTAGACCCCAGAACCGTAAAAGAATAAATGTGTGTTGCTTTAAGCCAAAGTTTACAGAAATTTAATTCACCAACAATGAGAAATGAATATTTTTGGTAGGTGAGAGATGACTCCTACCTCCCTGCACTAGTTTGGATGTCTCTGCTGAAAGTAACAGAAGCCTCATCTCAACATGGTTTCAACAGTATCATGTCACATATTAAAAACAGAGTAACAGAGTCAAGGTATTAAAGGTTGGTTAATTCAACAGCTCAGTGGCATCATCAGATATGCAGAGATTTTCCAAATTCCTGCTCCGCCATTATCAGCATGCAGTTTCTTCAGGCTGATTGCTCATAGGCAAACATTGTGGCCCTAACCACTATATCCTTACACATTAATGTCCAAAGGTTGGAAGTCATTTCTTTCTCATGTTCCTTTTTAAGTACTGGGAATATTTTCCCAGAAGTCCCCCAGTAGACTTTGCCCCTTGGGGAATTAACAAGAATTGAATGATTCACCTGTTTGAAACCAGTCACTGGGGAGGAGATTGGAATCAGAATTCACCTGCTGGGAGAATGGAAGGGCTAGCCCTTCCTGTAGGACTTGACAGCCTACTTTCTAGATTGTATTAGTAAGGAAAAAGAGGGATGGTAGATGGTATGTGTAGCAAAAACATATCTCCTACATTCCCTTGTCAAGGAAAATTTTGAGCAGACAACACCACCAGAGAGAAAAATCTTCCAAAATACAGGAAGGCTATCCTTTCAGTAAAGAGTGCAACTTCACTGTAACACTTAACTCTTTTCACTCAAAATCTTCTAACCTGGAAATGCATTTAATTATTGCTTAGAGTAGTCCCTAAATAATATTTACTAATTCAAGAGTCAGTAATTGTTTTTTTGTGCCTTTAATGGTATTTTTTTCTTACTGTTTGATTCTCAACAGTTGGGCAGATATTTAGAATCTATTAGAGATTTAATTAGCATAGATATTTGTATCAGGCTGAATAAAAATAAAAACACTAACCTTACATAATATTTTCTCTGGGCCAGTCATTATACTAAGGACTTTGCATAACTACTTAACCTTTGATATACATAGGGGCACTGTTTTTAATCCCCATTTTAAAGATGAAGAAACTCAGGCACAGAGATGAAAACCATGGCTGATCCATAAATTTAAGCAATATGATATGACATGATATTGTAAATAAAAAACCCTAAAGAATCCACCCCAAAACTACCAGAATTAATAATTGAATTCAGCAAAGTTGCAGGATACATAATTAATACACAGAAATCTGTTGCATTTCTATATACTAATGATGAACTAGCAGGAAGAGAAATCAAGAAAAAAACTCCATTTACAATTACATCAAAAAGAACAAAATACCTAGGAATAAACCTAACCAAGGAAATGAAAGACCTATATCCTGAAAACTACAAGACACTCATGAAAGAAATTAAAGAAGACACCAATAAATGGAAATACATCCTGTGCTCATGGGATAGGAAGAATTAATATTCTCAAAATGACCATCCTGCCTAAAGTAATCTACAGATTCAATGTAATCCCTGCCAAAATACCAACAGCATCCTTCAATGAACTAGAACAAATAGTTCTAAAATTCATATGGAACCACAAAAGACCCCGAATAGCCAAAGCAATCCTCAGAAGGAAGAACAAAGCTGGGGTTATTACGCTCCCCAACTTCAAGCTGTACTACAAATCCATAGTAATCAAAACAATTTGGTACTGACACAAGAACAGACCCACAGATCAATGGAACAGAATAGAGAGGCCAGATATAAACCCACACATATATGGACAATTAATATACAATAAAGAAGTCATGGATAAATAATGCGGAAATGACAGCCTCTTCAACAACTGGAATTGGCAAAACCGCACAGCTACATGTAAGAAAATGAAATTGGATTATTGTCTAATTCCATACACAAAAGTAAACTGGAAATGGATCAAAGACCTGAATTTAAGTCATGAAACCATGAAACTCAGAGAAGAAAACATAGGCAAAAATCTCTTGAATATAAACATGAGCAACTTTTTCCTGAACACATCTCCTTGGGCAAGGGAACAAAAGCAAAAATGAACAAATGGGACTACATCAAACTAAAAAGCTTCTTTACAGCAAAGGACACCATCAGTAGAACAAAAAGGCATCCTACAGTATGGGAGAGTATATTCGTAAACGACATAACTGATAAGGGGTTAACCTCAAAAATATATAAAGAGCTCACATGTCTCAACACCCAAAAGACAAATAACCTGATTAAAAATGGGCAGAGGAGCTGAACAGACACCTCTCTGAAGAAGAAATTCAGATGGCAGGAAGAAATTCAGAAAAACAGGCACATGAAAAGATGCTCCACGTCTCTAAACATCAGGGAAATGCAAATTAAAACCACAATGAGATATCACCTCACACCAGTTAGGATGCCAATATCCAAAAGACAAGGAACAACAAATGCTGGCTACGATGTGGAGAAAGGGGAACCTTCCAACACTATTGGTAGGAATGTAAATTAGTTCAACCATTGTGGAAACCAATATGGAGGTTCCTCAGAAAACTAAAAATAGAAATACCATTTGACCCAGGAATTCCACTCCTAGGACTTTACCCAAAGAAAACAAGATCTCAGATTCAAGAAGACATGTGCACCCCTATGTTTATTGCAGCACTATTTACAATAGCCAAGATATGGAAGCAAACTGTGTCCATCAGTAGATGAATGGATAAAGCAGAGGTGGTACATATACACAATGGAATATTATTTGGCCATAAAAAGAAAACAAATTCTACCATTTGCAAAAACATGGATGGAGCTGGAGGATATTATGCTCAGTGAAATAAGCCAGGCAGAGAAAGACAAGTACCAAATGATTTCACTCATTTGTGGAGTATAAGAACAAAGCAAAACTGAAGGAACAAAACAGCAGCAGACTCACAGAACCCAAGAAGGGAGTAGCAGTTACCAAAGGGAGGGGAGTGGGGAGAGTGGGTGGGGAGGGAGGGAGAAGGGGATTAAGGGGCATTATAATTAGCACTCACAATATAGGTAGGTCATGAGGAAGGCAGTACAGCACAGAGAAGACAAGTAGTGACTCTACAGCATCTTACTAGGCTGATGGACTGTGATTGCAACAGGGTGGGTGCGGGGACTTGATAATATGGATGAATGTTGGTCATGTGAAACCTTCATTAGATTGTATATCAATGATACCTTAATAAAAAAAAAGGAAAATAAAAAATTTTAACAATAGCAAGGAGTGGCTCTCTAAAGATATTTTGAAAGGAAATAAAAACAATTTAGGAAAAATGGCCTGATACATGATATAAACTCAGGTCAGTTTTACACTATATTTAAAAAAGATCTTTTTGATGTAAAATTAAACAACATAACATCCTAACCTAAACTGGGGTTGGATGAAAACAAAATGAAAAGTTCTATGGGTCTGTGGGAAAGACCATTAGGGAGAAAAGATAAACTTTACAAATTGTGATCAAACACACATGAACTAGAGAAAAAATGTGAAATTTCAAAGAGCTGATTTGGATTCAAGATCATTTGGCTTTCCTTTTAATGGTTTGTATGTGTAGATTTTGATCTTTCTCTGAACTAACATCTTCTTTTAAAAATGTGTATGGGTATTGTGCTACAACTGCTCTAAACCAAAAAGGCCTATGTTATGTTTTGGCTATTGGGATTTTCTAATCACTATTTATCCACTTTATTGTTATTGGATTTAGATATAATGGGAAAAATGATTTCAGCAATTCTTATATACATAATATAATAAATTTCATGTCAAATTCATGGTGATTCCCTCCAGGAGAGATGAGGATGCCTGCAAATGCTGGCACCATTATGCTTATGCTGGTTGGCACTGCAATGGAAATTGAGGTGCTTTTTAAATAAGGTACAGAACAGTAGGACTTTCTATACCAAAGGAATAAAATTTTCTTCACTCATCTGAATCCTATTAGAGCTAACAAGGGTTTTAGTGAAGTAAGTTAGTTAGTTAATGATGGGACACTGTAGATTTCATGATGCAAAGTAAACAAAAGAATGCCTTCAAGAACACAAAATCCTGAAATCTATAAAGGGAAGTAGGAGGCTCACTTCTGGGAAATGCAAATCAAGGAAAACACTTAGCACAGTACCGGACACATAGTAATGATCAATGTTAAATTCCCCAAACCAAACAATTTGCATTGTTGCAGTATGTTTGTTTAATTCTGGGTTCTACTTAAATGGATAAAATGTCCAGAAAGAAAGATTGAAAATGTTGATCATTTATCTGGATGATGCCAAATAGTCATATATTTGATACAAGAGAGGTAAAACAGTAATGATCCAGGTTTTCTTTTTATAGTTCTTGATATCTAAAATTGTTCTTGCTTCACTTATTTCTAAAAAGGAGTTATGAAAAGAGTTCATTGCTGATTGTAAATGTATTTCTCTTCTGCATTTAGTTTTTCCAGACCAACTCATTGTTGCCAAGCACATCCAGATAGGCTATTTCCTCTGAATATCCAGATTTAAATTGGCGTTTCTATGACAGTCTGAATTGTTGCTGGTAGAGTCTGAATTAGTCCAACGCACTGGAAACTAATTTGACAGTCTGTACAAGACCCTACAATATGTGGGTATGTGACCGAGTGGCTCTGCTTATGGAAATCATTTTCAAGACGTAACACAAAATTCAGAAAACATATTTATGTTCCATATGTTTGCTTATATGGTAATTTTGTGAGCCAACATGAGATTTAATCTAAATGCTTAATAATCACAAGAGAATTAAGCAAATTATGGTATATCCACTGAATGAGAGGTTATTGTCTTTAAAATTATAATAATATGAAAAACAGTTTTAAACACAATGACAAGTATGGATGCAGGCAGAAGGCAAGAGCTAAACTGTGTTTAGCATTCAATCATAACAACATTTACAAACACATACTCTTAAAAAAGACTCCAAATGCCCATTAAAAAGAGAAAGGGTAAATAAGTTGTGACATATGCACATGATAAAATATAAAATGTTTAAAATAAATGAACCTCAGTTATATAAGCCAATAAGGATGAATTTTAATAATATATAAAAATAAAGTAAGTATATTATTTAGGCATGCATACCTATACATGTGCATATGTGTTTGTGTGTATATGTGTGTGCATGATAATACTAAGACAGGAATAGTGATAAACACAAAATCTACAATAGTAGTTATGTATGGCAGGAAAGCACGGGGTCAGGAAGAATAGGGAGAAAGCAAATAGCCAGAGTTCAGATACGGGTAACATTCTATTTCCTATGCAGAGCAGTGGGTCTTTTGTTATGTATGTTATGATCAATAAATAAAATAAAAGTTTGGCCATGCATGAGCCAATGAAAATAGTGTGCCACCACACACCACACAAGTATTACGATTTGTCCAATCCTCATCATTGTTAGAAGATGAGATATTTCTTTATACAATTCCACAATTTCTAATTTCCATGATTAGCATTATACTTCCAAATTTTAAAAATAATGAACTGATGATCTAGAAATCCTATAGATATAAAAATTCAAAAGACACATTATACCCATGTCTGAATGAGCTAGAATTAACAAATTAGGTGGGGCAATTGAACCAAAAGCTAAGATTTAATTAACACTAAGGTGCAGTGAGCAGCTATATTATTGGCCTGATTTCTTTCTTAGTCCTGGTGATTCAGAGTCTTCTCTGAGAATGGGACCATACTGGGGCCTAAATGTAAACACCTACAAGTGTTACATGTTCTCATAATAATGGTAACAGCTAGCATCGATTATTACTATGTGTCAGGTAGTACGCTAAGTGTTTTCATCCATGGTTGGATTTAATGCTCACACTAAACATGATAGTTACTAATATTCAGATCTGACAAATGGAGAAACCAAGACTAAGTGCTGAGACTAAAGCAGCTAGATGCCTTGCCCAAGATCATACACCCTCTATATAAGGGAGCTCAGAATTTGAGCCTAGTGTTAATAGGGATCAAGCCTTCTCCTGGGAACAACTAAAATTTTATCAAATGCTGATATTAATAAATATTTATTTACCAAAGTGGAAGTATAGAAGTTTGAGAGTGGGCCCTAGAGTTTGGTTCTTAGAACCACATGTGAGGGTAGATTTAGGGGCATAGTTTCCTAGGGCACTAATCTGGAGGCAGAAGTTGAAGTATGGATCCCAAGGATATTTAGGAGGCTGACTCGTACAGAGCTTTGAGAACAAGGTCAAGGGCCACAACTACTTAGGTTTATATCCAGGCTTCACGTACATTAGTTTTGTGACCTGAGAAAGTTAGTGGAATTCCCTGAGCTTCATATTCCACAACGGTAAAATCGGGGTATAGTAGTACTTACTTCACAGAATCACTGTGCATATTAAATGAATTAATCTATGTAAAGCACTTAGAACAATCTCTAGCACATAGCACCCACTAAATGTTAAGCTATTATGATTCTAGTGTGAATTTTCCCAATATGTGATCTTTATTCTCTCTGTCTCTTATTGCACATCCAGAGGTTCCTTTGAATTATATAGAAAGTGAGACAAGGCATAAATAACTATAGAAAGGAAAACAACCTTCAAAATATTAATACATTCAATTTTATGATGAGAAATAGAGGCTTAAGATGCATAAGCTGGTTTCTTTTAGAGCTGAAAGAACACAATTTAAGAACATGAGATCTGAGTTCAGGTGTTGGCTCTGTCACTAACTATACAATCTTGAGAAAGTCTCAACTGTGTCTTGTCTGACAGTGGAGGCAATAATGTCAGGGCCGCCTAGCTAAGTGCTTTCTTGTCAGGGCCGCCTAGCTAAGTGCTTTCTTGTCAGGGCCGCCTAGCTAAGTGCTTTCTTCTGGTGAGCCTGGCAGGTCTGTTCTTTCATTCTGTGACCCGCCTTCGGTGAACAGCACCGTGCTAGATTTTCGTGCTGCAGGTGGGACATGTAAAGTCTGTTATCTTGAGGAACTCAGGGTAGAGGAACTGCAATGCTGGTCTGGGAGTGTGTGGGCCTGTGACTGTGCATGGGTGGGGAGGGACTAGAAGTGAATATTTCACTTGCAAATGATGATTTTCAGTCTGGAAAATACACCAACCACATAAAGGGGAATAACAGCTGGCATTATTGGCCATTCAGGAACAGGTCCTTTTTGACATGAAACATATGCACGTTTCTATTGGACTGTCTACCTATAATTGCCCCCATCTGATATGTTTATTTTGCATTTGTTTTCGGTCCTTTAAAATTCCACAAACCTTTAAATCAGTTTTTCAGGACAGAACGTTTGTATTTGTTCAGCAGAAATTTCCTCACTGTTCATGTCCAAATTATTAAGTTAGTTAGATACAAAACAATGATATTACTACTATTCCATGCTTTTCACCCTTGACATTTTCATAAATAGAAACTTTGTTCATTGGCTGAAACCCTGTTTTACACTATCCAATGTCAAAGGCAGGATTTGCTGCACCACTGTCCTTAGAAACAAAGATGTGAGTCTCTAATTCAATTACAGATGGACTGAATTTGATAGCCTCAGACTATTTGCCAATAATATTTTTGTAGCCACAAATAAACTGGCGAGCATTTTAGTTTTGTGTAAGGTCAGAAAAAGGCCTACTTTGGGTCTTACTAGTCATTTGTTTGTATATTCCTTTAGTGCCCACCATGTGCATGTCCATACAGAGCAAAAGAGCCTACCTTGCTAACCAAAACCACATCAAGATGTCAGACATTAAGGTACCCTTCAACCCTAAACTTTTATGCCGTGGCATCTAATAAAGGAGACAGACTCTGGAAAAAAATAATCTAAAACTTTTTTGTTAACTACCATCAGAATATTTGGTATTGCTTAGACCGAACTAAATTTTTTTTTTAATCTTGCATCTCAAAATATAATAAAATGAGAAATGCAAATAGCTGATAAACCATGAAAAGATGCCTGACCTCACAGTGATAGAAGAAATGAAAAATAAGATAAAATATTATTTTTCTCCTAAGAAATTCATAATTACTTGAAAATTGATGATACCCAATGTTGGCAAGGGAGAAGTAAAACACACACTCACTTAACTGTTGGGCCTTAAAATATTACTACAATTTTTCCAGAAGGAAAAATACCCTAATATTTTGTATACCCTTTGACCTTGAAATTCTACTATTCAGAAATTATCTTGAGGAAATAATTATGAATGTACACAAAGATTTACCTTCAAGCATAATTAATTACTGTACTGTTATCAATAATGAATAGTTTAAAAAGTTAGATGTCCACAAGAGGGTATTGGTTAAATAAAGGATGCTATACCCATGCAATGACATAGCATATAATCACTAAATATATGTTATGTTATAATATTTTGTGGTAAGAACATATTTATGATATATTAAGAAAAAGAGACAACACCATGCAAATAGTGGTTATCCCTAAATATAGGGATCCAAGGTGATTTTTAAACTGTTTTCATTTTTCTGTATTTTCTATGGCAAATACATTTACCACTGTAACAAAAATGTGTAAAATATAATGTAATTATTCTTAAACTTGTATAAGCCTCTAAATGCTATTAAAGCACAGATATTGGCATTCACCTTCTGATCCCTGTGAGAGTAAGTTTATTAAAGTTAATATTTTACAAGATTTTATCAGTTTAATTCCAAATAATATAGAGGTAATATTTGTTGACGATCCTGTAAACACACAGGATTCTAGTGAACATTAGACATTTTGTATAATACCTGAGGTGGCCGGGCACTATTTCAGTGGATAGTTGTGATTTGCAAACTTGCATTCCTGTCCATGGGAAGCACGTGGAAATAATAAGAGCTGGCAGATGTAGATACTTCTGTAGTTGAGTCCAAAATAATAGGGGAAGAAAGCCAATACCCCTCCGTCACTGAGGTGGCCTGCACTAAATTCCTGCCTGTTCCCCACTGGCTGTGTAACCTTAGCCAACTCATTTAATTCCAGCAAAACAAGGATTATGAGAATATCTATCTCTTCCAGAGGTTTATGAGATTAAATGAGAAAAGGAGTGATAAAGGTGGATTTGGGATTAGAAGTAGCAAATTAGTACTCACTCAATAAAATATAGGTATAATTCATCAATAGGTTCATCATTTTGTTGGTACAGCTGAAGACCCCTGCTCAGTCCTATGTGGCCAAACCTGAGGAAGATTTTCAGAGAACAAGATCAGTCCACAACTGTCCACATTCCTCAACATTCCCCAGGAATAGAAAGCTCAATCCATGGAAGGGAACTGAACTTGGAAATGCCCTTGCATTCCTTCTTTATTTTTGTTGCATGTGTGTAAGTGTGTGTGTTATATGTTTGTCTTAATAGAATACTTTTGTTTGAAAAAAAAAACACTAGAAGAAAAGAAGCACTGTCCACCATAATTAATATTGCAAAGCCCTGGGGAGTAATATATTCACTGCTTTGTGACCCAGAGCCCAACAGGGGCTCTGCTTCAGGGGATCTTCTTTGAATTGCATGACTCTTTTTTCTTTTTTAAAGTTGTTTAAATGTTACCAAACTTTTAAGTCCCTGGATGGATGAAAATCTCTGAGCAAATTGGTAAATGCTGCTGAAGCCCAGAGATGAGTGTCCCAACACAAAGAAGGGCCTGATTTATTCAGAGCCCTGAGCACAGGGAACAATGACCATTTTATGTGGTAAAATAATTAACCTGTTAAAACAATGATCACTTACAGGAAAAATGTAAGAAAAGGTTACTGAAACCGGGAAACGCTGGTGCGTTCACTATTGCCTTCGTGTAGTATCAGTAATTGAAAACTCCAGTTCCATATTCCTATAGTAAAACCCCTCAGTACTGAGCAGGACAGAAAAAAAATGACTTCTTGAAAAACACAAAAGTTATTTTTTCAGATCTTAAAAGGAGATGTAATTTAGAAAAGGGATAATCACAAGCAACACTTTCTGCTGAAAACAAAAAACCAAAGCAAAAAAATATTTATGGGCATTCCCGAGAAACCACTATGGCAAATCTCACTGGAACTTTAATTCATGTGGAGGCTTTGAAACATCAGCACACAGCAGGAAATGAAAGGACATTTGAAAAATAAAGGACAAGTCCAGTTTCTCATCCAGTCATACCCC
This sequence comes from Smutsia gigantea, assembly GCA_032199065.1. Classification (NCBI taxonomy): domain Eukaryota; kingdom Metazoa; phylum Chordata; class Mammalia; order Pholidota; family Manidae; genus Smutsia; species Smutsia gigantea. The sequence continues at coordinate 55,178 of JAVSCE010019531.1, forward strand.
CTATAACTTGCAAAGAAAAGTCCTTATGTTTAGCAAAATTGCTATCCCATTTATAAAAAGCAGTTGTGGACAAGTGTCCACAGCTCTATGCCAACATCACTGTATTGCTGTGGATTCAAATCTACAAGAACATTTTGTTTTTCGAAAGTAGTTTTGCTATAGAATATATTCAAGTGTAGAGTAGGGAATGAGAACTGTCGTGGATAATGAGAACTCAGACCTGAAAACAAAAGAAATCTGCTAGAGATCTGAAGGAGTATACCATGAAGAAACATTCTTTTTCAGCTCCCAGTGAATTCCTCAGCAATTAGTGGTTTGTCTTGAAACGACAACAGTTCCAGGAACTGTGGTCAGAGAGCCACTGCCTGCCTACATCATGGGAATAACCATGACCTCTAAGAAAAGGAATTATAGTGCATAGAGTTATAGCGGTACAAAATCTCTTTCAAAACTTCCTGGACCTCTCCTTCAATGGTATCCAAAGCAAACAACCAAAACATAAGCAAAGAAAAATTGCCTTGATCAGGATTTCACAGATATTTCAAAGTAGAGGTGTGCATGAACGCTACATTCTGAACAAGGGAATGTGTTTCAGTTTGCTGTGCTACCCTCCAAGAAGTAACTTAAGCACTTAAACAAATGAAGTCCAACATATGTGGTTGTGGGATTTTATAGACAGATGACTCAAACTTCCTTGCATTACTCAAAAAGGCATAATAAAGTGCCATGAAAAACTATATCCTTCCAAAATCATCAGCATTTATAAAAGGCAGTGTATTATTTTAGTTTGACATTTTTTTGTGCTACTGCTAAGACAGCTTTGCTCCTCCCCCTATCGAATGCCTGATTATAAAAGAAATGTATGCTTATTGTAGATAACTGGAAAGCCTGGAGAAATATCACCTATCACTCCACTGCCCAGGTGCTGACATGATTAACACACTGGTATATTTTTTTCTTGACTTTTTTCTACATTTTTTAAAAACCTAATTGAGATTATACTGTGTGTGTGTTTTCACTTAATATATCATAGAAATTTTCCAAGGTCATGGAGAACACTTCATAATTATCATTCTGGAGGCAATATAATGTCTCATCACATAAATATACCATAATTTGCTTAACTGGTTCCTGTTATTGTACATTTTACATATTCTTTTGTACATTTGTATACTCTTTCAGTGTTTTGTTATTGCAAGTAATGAGGAGCTTTTCTTGCTAAAACATGAAACAATTGTATTTTATATTTATTTGTTTGTATAATAAGTATATCTCAATTTTGGGTGTTGACAGCAGATACTTTGATTTATCTAATATACTTTCTTTGATGCAGTTCCTCAAAAATTAAGGAGTCTTGTAAAGATATGTAAAGAGTATCTACTATCTAGAATATGTAAAGAACTCCTAAGAATCAATACTAACACATAATCCAATTTAAAATTGGCCAAAGATTTGAATAGACATTTCTCTAAAAAAGATATACCAAAGCCCAATAAACACATCAAATGATGCTCAACATTATTCACCATCAGGGAAATGCAAATTAAAGCCACAAAGAGATATTGTTTCAAGCCTGCTAGGATAATCAAAAACATAATAATAACTGTAGGGGAGGATATGGAGAAATTGGAACTCACACTGTCAGTTGGAATGTAAAATGGTATAGCCACTTACAAACAGTGTGGCAGTTTCTCAGTGGTTAAACATAGTCACCCTATGACTCAGCAATTCCATTCCTAGGTATATACCCAAGAGAAATGAAAATGTGTCCACACAAAAACTTGTGTATAGCAGTATTATTCTTAATAGTCAAAAAGTGGAAACAACCCAAATGTTGGTTAATTGATGAATGGGTAAGCAATATGGGATATATTATATGCTAGGATATTATTCAGCAATAAAAAGGAATGCAGTACTGATACATGCTACAATATGAGTAAACCTTGAAAACATTATGCTAAGTGAAAGAAGCCGGTTACAAAAGGTGGTTTATTTTATGATTCCATTTATATGAAATGCACAGAATAGGCAAAACCATAGAGACAGAAAGTAGTTTACTGGTTGCCTAGGGCTGAGAAGGTAGGGAAGAAATAGAGAGTGAATGCTAACAGACACAGTGTTTCTTTGTGGGAGATGGAAATATTCTGGAATTAGATTGTGGTGATGGTTGCACATTCTGTGAATTAACTAAAAACCATTGAATTGTATACCTTAAGTGAGTGAACTGTACAGTGTTTAAATTATATTTCAATAAAACTATTATTTAAAAAAGGACTCATGGCATATTATGGAAAATGTTCAGACACTGGCTCATTTTTCATAGTTTAAAAGGTACCAATAATGGATCTACCATATTCTTGGCAATATAGTGTTCCTGGCTGCAAAGCACCCTTTAGTATCAAATTCCTTTATGTGCTTGGGATGATCTTGTAGCCACAGGAGACTACTAGTAAAGTTTCTAGTCAGGTTTCAGATGGTTGACTCATAGATACAATCATCTTTTGGAGAAATTAACCCAATTCACAGGCTTTACTAGAAGTTCAAAGCAAATGTGATCTTTCCATACCCAGGGATTGGAATAAGATTTACATTTGAAGCTCAGACACTACAGAAATTTTGACAAAAACTCTTAACATATAAAGAGTTTACTTTTATTTCTAACCTTTGTAAGAATAAATGTAGTCTGGCTAGTTTGATTTAGTTGGCATTTGTTTGTTTTTTTTCATTTTTCACAAGCAATTTTAATAGCTCACAATGACACCTATTTGTGCAGTCACACAAATAGCGGATGGTAAAGTCTGCTAGAACGTGAGGAATCATAAATATTTCTATGTTACTTTTCAGAAAATACAAACTGCCTTCAGGGATAACTTTGAAAGCTTGTATTAGACACTTTCACTTTTGCATACATGTATTTCTGTATACATATGGAATGGTGGGTATTCTATTTAAAACTTTCTGAATTCTTTATTCTTCATCCAATCATTTTTCTCCATCCTACCTTACTCTTTTCTTCTCCAACCACATCCTTCTGAAGACTTGGCTTCAAAGCAAGTTAATATGACTCTAAAATGGAGACCTGAATTGTAAAGACATTGTAGGGCATTGCTCAATTTCACAGGCCTACTCCAAGCAAACCACCTCATTCAATCTATGCAATGACAACACCTCAATTTATACGTCCATGGCTGGCCACACCTTTATGCTCCAAATCCATATAACCAAAAACCAGCATCCAGGTCAACACATCCAAAACCAAACTCATCTTGCCTTCAGCCCTATTTTTCCTCCAATGTTCCCAATATGAGTAAATTAGTAAGGCCAACCCTTCAAATGTCACTGAAAAGAAAACTTGAACATCATTGTTATATGCTCCCTCACCTTATTCATCTAATTACTTGGAGAACTATCAAAGTTTCACTTGAATCTGTCCATTTCTCTCAGCTTCTTCAGCCACTACCATCTCTCGCCAAGATGACTCAAATAATCCTCCTAAGTGGGTCAGATGTATGCCTTTCAATGCATCCTTCACACAGTGTCCAAAGGAAGACCCATCTGAAAGACAAAATACAAGTATGTAAAGCACCCACTTAAAACTCCATAATAGCACCCCATGAACTTAAAGTAAAAGCTAAACTGGTTGACATCATCCCTGCCTCTCCGGCTCCTTGCCTCACCTCTCTGGAGATCTTTGGTTCTTTGAATGAGCCGGGCATTTCCTGCTTCACAGCCAGTTCTGCCTGGAGAAGGATTTCCTATGAAGGCTAGTTTTACAAGAAGTTTCTCAGACATTATAGATAAAAGAATGATTGAAGATTCATTTTATACCAATTTCTGCTTCAAAAAAAGCACTTTGTGTGTGTACATAATGTATTACAAAACCTATTTGTATAGAACAAATGACTGACAAAAACACTAGTGAATTATTCATGTTTCTTTTCTATTTAGCAAACACTGTGTTTTGTAAAATGTAATATTTACAATTTTATAATTATATAAAAATTGCAATTTATTCTATCCTAACTTTGACTTTATGATACATTTTAAGTTTTTAATCAAACATATAAATTATCGTTTTAATCCAAACTTTTTTTAAAGAAAATGGATTCTAATCACTTCCTCCTAATTTTTTCATTTAATCCTTGAAAATTTAACTCAAATCTGGTGTGATGGAAAGGGCAAAGAAGGCATTTGAAGCCGGTGGACCTGAGCTCAAATCCTCATGGACGGTAACATTGGGTAACTTTAAAAATTGCTTAACCTCTCTGAGAATCATTTTCTTCACCTACCAAATGAAGATGGTATTTGATTTGCAAGGTAGTTGTGAAGATTAAATGAAACAGCATGAATAAAATCAAAATAAAATTTCTGATTCATAGTGGGCCCTAAGCAAACTTTATTCTTCCTCCTTTAATTATAGCTTACATATCTCTGACTACAGACATACCCACAGGCAATATTTTTTTACATAAACACACAAACAACCATTTTATAAACATACACTGTAAAAAACTTCCAAAATTAAACCAGTACTTACAGTGTTGTAAGACTATAGTGCATGTTGTTTGGGACACTGGAGCAAAGCCATAGTAATTAAATCTCTTACAAATTTAGTAATACAAAAGGCCCCAGGCACTGCCCATTGTAATTATTCTATTTCTGGGAAGAAAGAAGACAGGTTTATTTGCAGTATCCCATGCTTAATCATTAGTATTAAATGAATTAGGACCAGAACTAATCAAAGAAGCAAACAGCTGATTACTGCTGTTTTGTAAAAGAAAGAGGTAATTGATGTTCACACAGGTTTAAGTGTCCAAAAAGGCTTCTAAATAAATGGCCCACCTCCTTTTTTCCCTTTATAACTTGTTTTCAATGGTCTTTAGTCTGTGATTACTTAAATATTCATTTATTTCAGAAGCCTTTTTGTGCAAATCCCCATTAAAAAAACAATCACGTTCATAATAAATTGGTCTAACAACTTCTTTCAAAGGAAGAAAAAAATAAATCACAATGTTTCATCCATAAAATTTGACTTTGTATGTGACTCTTTAGGCAGTTAATTAAGTTACAACCAGGGAAGATCATGAAGCCTCATAGATTTGTTCATGATGATTGAGTTATAGGGGAAGGGAGGGCTGTATATATGCCTACATGACATGGAGCATCTGTTTTATTTGTTCAATAATTCTATCTTACAATTTCCTGCTTATTTTACACTTACCTGTTTACTATTCAGTGTAACTAGAGTAACTATGCACTTAGAATTGGGTCTGTAATCAGTGACCCAGTTTATGATCTGGCTAAAAATATTGGTATAATTAGCATATATCTTTCTTTTGGCCTTTCAAAGGGGTATTACAATTACTAAATTTAAATTCCAGTGGTGAGCCACAGAGGGCAGAATCCTCCTGGCTAATTATAAAATAACCCCTTTTTCACTTATTTTGAATGTTGACCACAACACTGAGTTGGCATAGGACCTAAACATGAGAGATTATTCATTTGATTCTGACTGCACTTGCACCCACCCTGCCTATTAGAATCTTGAACTCTTAGTAATATATTTAAAGGATAGACTTAATTGATTTCAATAAGCTGGCAGATCAATTTTTTCCTGTAAGAAAAACTTTTACTTTTCCATATAAGAAGATAGAAAAGTGTGTGTGTGTGTGCGTGTGTGTGTGTGTATTGAGGAAACTATGTGTATGGGACAATGTTGGAACTTCTCCATTCTTATAGGAAAGTTTTGACAAGGAAGATATCAGAAGATATGGAAAGGCCCACTGATGGTTAATTTTATGTGTCAACTTGATAGGGCTAAGGGATGCTCAGATAGGTAATAGAACATTATTGCTGGGTGCGTCTGTGAGGGTGTTTCTGGAAGAGAAGAGCATTTGAATTAGTAGATTGAGTAGAGATCACCCTTACCAGTGTGGGTGGGTATAATCCAATCAGTTGAGGGCCTAAATATAACAGAAATCCAGGAGAAGGGAGAATTTATGTTTTGCTTGAGCTGAGACATCCATCTTCTTCAGCCTCAACACTAGTGTTCCTTGTTTTCCAGAATTTCAGCCTTGGACTGCAATTATACTACCAGCTTTCTGGGGTTCTCCAGCTTGCAGGGGGAAGATTGTAGGACTTCAGAACTCCATAACCACATGAACAATTTCCTATAATAAATTTCCTCTTACATATACCTATATGTCTATCTATATTTATCTATCTATCTACCTGTCGATCATCTATCTTATTGGTTCTGTTTCTGGGCAGAAACTAATATAAGTCCTTTGCTTTTAGGGTGGAATATATCACAAATGAGTTAAATTGATAGAGATGAAGGGCAGTGAGAGTGCAATCTGCTGGTTCTAGAAGCCAAGGCATGGCCAGGCTGAGTCCCCAGCAGAAAGACATGCCCATGACTTTCTATCAAGGAAACATCTTCAAGATATTGAAGGCCTGTGAGAAATAGGGTGTTGTATCAGAACTTAATGGTGATTTCTAATAAAGAAATGAAACTTACACTGCTACAGAGAGGGCTACTGCAAATGGTCTTTTTAGTACTTTCTCCAATGCAATAACTAGTTTTCACAAAATACTTTGAATTCTCTGAATAATTTGGACTGCATTGCTTTGGCATCTAGCACAGTGTTTTACAAGTGTCCATGGATACTATACAGAGAGAGGTTAGCATAGTCAAAGTAATTATAAAACACACCACTTACTGGGTTCCTCACTTGAAGATTCCCAGTGTAAATGAAAGCCTCCAAGGAATTCTGCAGTTAAAATGCATATTTAACACTGTTTGAACATGATGTTTCCAAAACATAATTGAATACACATGGTTTTTTCTTTACCACACACCTAATAACATTATGAGGAATGTGAGTTTGGGAAACATTGATGATTGTGTCAGTTAAAATGCTTTCAGCTGCAAATAACAGAAAACCCAAAAGAGAGTGGCTTAAACAACTAGGACATTTTTAAAAATCACAAACTGAAAAGTTGAGATGACTTCTGCCATTGCTTCAGTGGTTTCAGTGTGACAATAATGTCAGGGCCGGCATCTCCAGGATTCCCTTGTCCTTTCCTCATGGTTAGTTACAAGATGGTGAAAACAGTTCCCATCTAAGATGGCGGGGAGGTGCGGGACTGTTAGCATTTCTGGTTTTCTTCCAGAAATTGAAATCAGTTCAGAAGCCCCTCAGCAGACTACCTGTTCTCAATTACTCCAAGTGAGCTGGAATAGCCTCTTTTGATGGGGGCAGGCAAAGGAGAAGGGGCTAGCTATGGCTGGTGGGTTAGCCTATCAATGGTGTCTTCAACAATGACAGAATTAATTCAAGACTTACATTATAGTTATATGGTTACACCTCTAACCAAGGAACACTGTCAGAACCAGTTATATGATATCTACTGTTTCTCTAGTAAAAGCGTTCTGTCATGAGGATATTGTCCAAAGCAAAAAATATGCTCTAAGACCCACATGAGACACTCTGTCAGGCTCAATGCTATCTTCTCCCTCCCTGCTATGCTTAGTGCAGAGATGCCACTCACCCCACACAACCCTTTTGGATCTGCCATAGTCCTAGAAACCATATTCCCAGTGTTGAACCATTCCCTGCAAGGTCCTGTAATTCTGAACATGCACTGGGCAACTGCGCAAAGTTCTTGTTGCTCTGAGACCTATAGATTTCTCTCTCCTTGTTGCCCTCTGAGCCTTTTCCATTCTTTTGAAACTCTATTTTTCTCAAAGCATTTAAGTATTTTTTTAAAAAGCCCCAATGGATCTATTTTTTGTCTTCTCAGTGTTACTATATGCCACCCTTGATGCAGAGAAGCTCAGTCTTCTGATAGAGAAAAAACTAGGCTAAAATTATAAATTATTATTACAATAATTATTCACTTTCACAAATTGAGATATTTGATATTAATGTCTGTCTTGCCTGGTAGATTGTAAGTTCCACTCATTTGACTAACACTGTTCAAGGATTCTTCTGCTCCTTACCTTTTACCAGATTTTCACTCTTCAAGCCACACCTTCTTCCACTTCTTTTACCCTCAGCAATTAGCTGCAATCTTCTTTGTAAGGAGAAACTTCTTTGTAAGGATCAACCCCTTACTTGACATCACTATTGTCATTCACCTGCTTTTTCTTCATTTTTGTCTGTGAGGAGAAAATGTTTTTCCTTATTCTAGCCAAGCCTGACCACCCCACCCCACCCAATTTGTGCTTGTGATCTCATCAATTTCCCTAGTATTTTCTATCACCAATTATTTTGTTCTTTGGTGCATTTCAGTTGCTGCCTCCATGTGGACTTCTCTTTGTCTATTAACATTTTCAAGTCCTCCTCATTCTAAAACATTTAAAAAATAGTCTTAAAAGAATTGTTCTCCTCCTCTTCCCCTAGATTTCTTAGTAGACTGAGAAATTTCTCAACTGCTTCTTGCAGACTTACCATTCTAGTAAACTCGTTATATGCAATGACCATTTTTCAGCCCTCTTCCTCTTGGGAGTCTACTTGTTCAGGTGAGACTGTCTTATCTCTTTCTGCCTCTCCTCCTATCCCAGTCATGCTAGAACTAGGAAAATCAGATAGAACATCATTGCAATAATAGTCTACCACAGGGTCAACAAACTAAATGCAGACTGTTGTCTGTTTCTATAAATAAAGTTTTATTGGCACACCCATTTGTTTGCACATTGTTTATTGCTGTTTTCATACTTCCACAGAAGAATTGAGGAGTTGTGACAAGACACTGGCCTTCAAAGCCTAAAATATTTAATTGGCCATTTATAGTAAAAGTTTGCTGACCTCTTTCTAGATTATCTAGGTTAAAGAATGTGTACCAGTACTAATCAAGAAGAAATGACTATAAAACATAAGGAGATAACATGTGGAAATTAATAATTGGAAGAGGTGCTGTAAGGAAATTTATAGAATGCCACATAGAAATTTCCAGTTGTGATGTGTGGGTAAATAGTGTGTGTTAACTAAGGGAGGTTATTAACCTACAACCAGATTATAAACTTCTTGAAGAATCCCTTATTCATCTTTATTTAAAATCAATTTATTTAAATTAAACAAAAAAAACGGAAACAGTTCAGCCATTTCTGGGTGAATAAGAAGCCCTTCTTCATTATTATGCAACATGTAATGCTTTGTCATTCATTGATTATTTTCTAAAAGTCTCTATTAATACCAGAGAACAGACCTTGTTTTCAAATTTATGTGGCTTTCCCAGAAGACATGATCTAATAAACATACCTGTACTGGAAAGGGAGTTCAAAGATGATGTGGGTCAAAGGCTAGAATATCCTGGAGCGGTTTGCTTTTAAGAACAAATTTAGAAATACTTTAAAGCAAAAGACAACCACAAATCTAAAAAAGTACTTTTTAATTTTTAAACACGATCATTAAGTTAACATACTAAGTTTTATTACTGGAGTATTCATAATAATGTTGGTCAGTATGCCTTAAGCAATGTGACTATTGAATGAAAATTAGGATGGAGGGCAGCTGTAACTGTATGAAATTTACAATTACAGTTCAAAGTTCTTTAAACTTTTATAACATTGTAAGTTGATAATTACTCCCCAAATTGGAACTCAGATCATTTAATTTTAATACAATTTGAAATTAAAGTATAATTATTTACACAACAGTGACTCAGGACAACTTTCCAAGTCAGATATTTATTTTCAAACTGATAATTCAAAAATAAAAAGAAGAAATGTAAACAGTTATAAAATATCAACATTTGTAAGTGTTGCTTAGAATAAAGCTATTAAAAGTATGGTCTGTGAACTATTTATAACCCATCCAAAATGAAAGAGCATGTGCCATAATGAAAATCAATTATATTACTAATGACTTTTTTTATGGCAAGACTTTCTTAAATAAAAGAAGCAACGTGTTGATTTATATTCTGGCACAGGCATCTTATCTCATTACAGGCGGGGGAACAGGTATTGCTTACTTCTTTAAAGTGCCATTATAATCTCACTGCTCAAGTTAAATTAATTGTAGGGAAAGAAATTAAAATGAAAACTGTTGACACCAATACCTCATCTATTTTTTAATCCCATCTAAACAGGGATCTACTGAAAAAGCAGATTAAATGTTATAAACTCATCATAATTTAACATTCATCTTTAGGTGCATTTAAATGTTACTGACATCTATTCATCTCAGTGGGGCTCTCTAGATTCCTACTATAATGAATTTTGATAGATATTTCTTTTCAATCTTGGGAGGAAAAGAGTAAGAATTGAGTAATTTGTTGTAAGTTCTCTCTAAAGATTGGTTTATTTTCACATTTCAATCAGTGAAAATATTTAAATCCACCTTTATGAAAAAAATTGAATTCCTGTATAGTTTGTACAACCACAGTTGCTTTTTTACAATAAAAATTATTAGAAAAAAGGTATGAACATTTACAACTCTGTTTATTCTAATAAACTAGAGGAAACATATAAACCATTGTAAGATTTTTTAGAGCAAAAGAAAGATGATATACAATGTTTTTTATTACTTTATCAAAATTCAAACATTTCATTTTATTTTTTAGTATGACATAATTCCTCTAGAAATTTAAAAACATAATATGGTCTTTTGTAAAACGAATTATTTTTCCTTTCTCCAATGACTCACTAAACTTTACCTGCATTAGCTTAATCCTGAAGGCATTAAATGGATAATCAACAATTTAGAAAAAACTCATCAGTTTTAGATATACAAGAGCCCAATTTAGCTTCTGCAATAGCTAGTTTATTGAACCAACAAACTATTTCTAAAAGAATTTAAATGTATATTTACATGTCACAAGAAGAGAACTCCTTTGGCACCTGAGTTGAGCACAAAACACTAGAGCAAAGAACCTCTAAAAGAAAATCGTCTAAAGACTATATTTTATCTATCTATACATATATACATACATCTATATATATATACATATACAAATATGCACACAAGTAGATATAAATTTTCCTTTAAAAAGTTTAAGATGTAAAAAGAATTCACGATTTAGCCAAATAAAATGACCTAATGGTTACTAAAAACTGTTTTATTTGGAGTCTTACCAAATTTCAAAAAGTTAAAAGTTTTAGAGTAATATGTAATTCAGAGGAATAAATCTCAAGGATTTTTTTTTGTCAAAATACAATTTCTTTTGATATAGTAACATGGCCATGAGGTTACAACACTCTTAACATGATAAATATTAGACTTTTTAACAGTCACCAGGTGGAAAATAATCAAGGATCACCCAACAAGGGGTAAATTTCCCTCTATTTGGACTGAACACAGTCACTGGCCACTGACCAAACATTCTGCTGTCCCTAGACTCTTACCTGCATTAGTCTCAGCAAAAGACTGTTAAAGGCCACTCTGGAGATCACCTTCTGCTGAGCCTCATCAATCTCGGAGAATCTTACACAAGAACTTTACAAGAGCTTGATGTCATCATGTTTTATGATCACATCCACCATGCTACTGTTGACTCTGGCATTGTATTAATAGTCCTACTGGTGCTGTGATACTTTTTATGCATACTTTTAGAACTGTTAATGACTGACATATTCTAAGACTTAGAAGACACCTAAAATTCTGTAAGCTACTAAGTCTGTCAGCATTTTCTTCGACATTCAGTTAAGAAATATGTTTGGCTGACTAAAAATACAGCACATTCAGTTTTACCTAAGTGTCTTCTTCCTAGAAAATCTGGAAGGTAAAAATCCTCTATATTATGTACTATCTACTCTCAATCTTTTAGACCTTATTAATCTGATGTATATTGAGAGTGGGCAAAAGACATCTGAGCTAAAAAATAATGCCATTCTACTCTTTTTTTTTTCTGCTCCAACGCGTATGGAATATTCTTAATTAGGTTTCTAACTCTCTGCTCTGGTTAAAGGACCTATATCATATAGCAGACCATGTATAATGGAAGTCTTAGGCAGTTTTGAAATATTTGTGGTTGTAAAACATTTTCAAATATAAAATACCTCTTGAACATCTATAAAATAGCATATATTCTTGCTTAAACTTGACACTGATATCCTAAACAAAACTTTGTCCATGGAGGCATGGTATAGACAGGACTTAACCTTGGAGAACCTTTAAGTTCAAATGTCTTCATTTGTTCAGTTTACATTAACTGTAATATAAACCAAATTGTTTTTCCTGATATGTAAAACATTTTGATAAATCCACCTGAACTTGAATTATTTTATTAACATGTAAACTCACATGCACAATTTATTTTTGTCATATATTTAAATATTTTCTTCTGTGCAGAGTTGAGATCTATAAAGATAGGAAATAAAATTATGCTAGTAACTAGTAACTTAGCATTAAAACATTTCCCTAAATTCTATGCAAAAGTGCATTTACATTATAAACATACCACATATGAAGCTACAAACCACAATCTCACACTAGAGTGGATTTCAAATTTCAAATTCAGTCCAAATGAGTCAAAGAGAAAAGTGCTAACAGAGCAAATCTGAAACGAGTTCATGGGGACTGGGCAATGAGTCATCGAAGCGGAATCTTTTGGAAACCATGCTGCTATCCTCTGGGATATTCTCTTTGTCTTCTCGGTCACTACAAGTTCCATTACAAGAGGATTTAGAAGTCTTATCTTCCGAGGACCTTATCATATGTTCCTGACTTTGAGAGGAACTGGAAGGTTCTTCAGGGTGAAACAAGTTTCCAAAGTCCCATTGCTGTAGCCACGAATGAGAAAGGCAGATTTCTGCTGTTGGTCTTTTCCTTTGAAAAAAAGCACCAAGGGAAAATTGAAAACTAAAAATCAAGTTGGAAATGTCTGCAGTTCTACACAGCACAGACTTATTTTTTAATTCATTATGAAAATAACACTCATAGTACAGAAGGGAATAATAGGAAGACTGGAGTACCTAGAGTTTCTTTAATTCTGACATGCTGAAAATTTAATTTATCGTGGAGTTTACAGATGAGACTATCTAGTCAAGAATATTAAGGACATATGAGAGCCTTAAAAATGAAAATTAGTAAAATTATAAAGTCTCTGGAGTTTATAAACCCTTTAAAGGAAAACATGTAAGTAATTCACAATCTCTATTATTATTTTGTGTTCTTAAAGACAGTAACTGCTAAATCTTGAAAACAAAGGCTACTTTTCAATGATGTCTGTCTGACATTTTCAATTTTTACATTTTTTTCTATTATGAAAATAATATGGTCAATTATCACAATATATCAGAAAGAAAGTACCTATCTATACTCAGAACTCCAACCTCAACACAACCACCATTACCATTAGAACATGTTTCTTTAGTCTCTGTTTATAATGCTCATTTTTTTCTAATTGCAAAAAAATTAATGTTCTTATTATAGAAATTTTAGATCTAGGTTAAAAAGTATTTAAGAAAATAAAAACTGCTTATAACCAGAAACAAATAGTAGTATTACGATTTCTACTAAATTCATGTGCAATATATAGCCAGCGAGATATGCAAGTTTATTGAACTTGCATTAAGCTACTAAAATAATTAACAATCCTATGAGGTTTTTCTTAAACAGATAAGGAAATTGAGTCCACCAGGAGATTAAGTAATTATCAGAGATAAAAGACCTGACAAATAACAAGAACCAGGATCCCAGCCCAATTACTATTATCGCAGCATCTGCATTAGGTATAGCTAGGCCAGTTCAAAGTAAATAGGGGTAAAGAAAAAGGAGGTCAGCTTTTTCTTTCCCTGCTTTGAAGTCGCCAGCAAGTGAGGTAAGAGTCCTAGTTTCAAGTCCCTTCTTTGCTAGATTTTCAAAGAGCATCTGATCCTTAGAGATGTGACAATCAGTAATTTGTACTTGTTACATAACTGCAATTATTTAACTACAAATCATTAACAATTAAGTCTTATCAACTATACTTCAACTTTAAAGAGTCTTATCATACTCAGCCCTGTGTATTATGAACCTTCTATTTCTAATGATTTTCTGGAACTTCAGAGATTAGTAGCCGGTTGAGGAGAAAAAAATCCAAATCTCTTCACTCCAAAATTTCCTGTTGTATACTTTATATTTCTTTGTTTGAAGTTACAGATTTGTTATTTAATGATCTTTCATACTACCTCTCTCCTCATTTTACCTGAAATTTGAAAGTATACTTCTAATAATTTTATACTGTTTTAGAATGTATTTTTATTAATATTATTCATTCTGTAATAGTATTTAAGCAAATTAATATTATTACTTACTCTGGATTTTTTACTAAAAGGCTCTGGATAAAGTCTGTGGCCAGCTGTGAAAATGATGAAAACATTTCTTCTGAATAATCTACGTTAACTTGAGAAATATTGAGGTATGTTTCTTGATTATCTTCTCCCACAAATGGGGAAGTATGAGTTAACAACATATATGCTATTATACCAATATTCCTGAAAAGCAAATAAGGGAGAAGAGGGGAACTTAAAATGTGTTAACCTTAAAACATTTATATAAAGTAAAACTGATACTGAACATATTCCTGTCCTCAAAACTTATAAATTACAGACTTAATTGCTTTTTGAAGTTTCTATATTATTAAAACTAACTGTATTATTTAAAAGTTTGTCTCATAAGAGGGAAAAAGGGGCATTACGATTAGCAGATGTAATTTTGGGGGGGCACGGGGAGGGCTGTACGACTCAGAGAAGACAAGTAGTGATTCTATAGCATCTCACTACGCTGATGGACAGTGACTGTAATGGGGTTGGTGGGGGGGACCTGATGAAGGGGTAGTTCAATAACCATAATATTGCACATGTAATTGCAGATTAATGATAATAAAATAAATTATATTAAAAAATAAATAAATAAAAATAAAAGTTTGTCTCACAGAAAAAGAATATGAAAGGAATGTACATGTGTGTTATAGAATTATAAATATATTACATGTATGTCATTATATCTATAGTCAGTCCTTCACACAGACACCTGTTATGGAGTGCACAAAGTGGCTCAAAGAGCAGCATTTCCCAAAAGGAATCTAATGACACAGTGATGATCTGTGAGACATAAACAGGGGTTCTGTGCAAACAGTCTGCAAACTTGATGAAGCACAAAGTTGGGCAGGCAGATTTTTTTTTACTGCAAAACTTTTCAGAGCCTTAAATATGTTAATGACAAGTCCAGTGCTCAGGAGACACAAAAAGGCAATACATAAAATACATGTTTCACCCACTTATTTATCTGCAGGATCCTTTTTTCTGGCAAATCTATTACAGTCCCATGGAACACAGGGATTAAGTCTAAATTCTTCCACCTGGTCTATGGAATCAGTCCCCTGCTGTGGTCCCAAGTTCCAAGATCAACTCCAGTTCTATTCCCTATGATGTTTTTCTCTGTGCTAGCCACAAAAACTCACAATACCCTAGAGATATAACCTCTTAAAACTAAATTTTTCCATGAACCTGTTCACCTTATTTTTCTGGTTAAATACCATCCTAGTCTTCTAGACCTGGATCAAATGTCTCCTATCTGTTACTTGTCTGTTGCTTCTCCATGCTCACCTAGCATTTTACCTTGATTATAGAATCTGTGGCACAGTACTATTACTATTTTATTCTTTTACTAGACTGAGTCTTCCTCCAGGAAAAGGATTTTCTTATTTATTTCAGCTCAGAGCTGAAGTGTTACTTAAAGGGAATGGACAGCTAAATGTTTTCCTGTGGCATACTAATGATACTTAAATAAAATATTAAAGAAAGCTGTATTACTAAATTTGGACTAAAAGAACCCTTGAATATGTATACTACCCAACTTTTAATAAATGCATTTAGGTAACTAACAAAATCTTACCACATATCTGTTGCTGTGGTAATAGGATCGTAGTTTAGGATTTCTGGAGCTGAAAGAGAAAGTAAAATTCAAATTCAATACTGACAAATTTAAAAACGCAGAAATTATTTTATATTAAATTAAAACTGTATTTAATTTTAAAGAACTGGTAATATAAGAGCAATAGAAATTTAGCATATTATTAATTACCTGTGATTTAACATTTAAATGTATCTAATGTTGAGCAAATTACATAACCAGATGGTTCAAAAGTACCAATAATGTTCTTGGAATAATTGGTATCTATGTAATTTTTTTTAAAAATCAGTAAGAGTAATCTCCAAAAAAACAGTTATGAATAACTAAAGTGTTAGAAGCTAGAATCTTTAAAAAATTTTACTTTTATTACTCTTTTAGGAATTAGTTTGAGTCAGTGTATTAGACTGATTTGAATTTTTCTCAGGGTAAATAGAATCGTATGCATTTACAATGACATTATGAGCAAATTATGCTTCATGGAAGACTTTCAAGTAGATTAAATATCCTTCTTAAATTATCAAAAAATTTCCTATGTCTCCTCCTCTGCCAAAATTCTTTGAAGAATACAAATAAATTCTCTATACTTTGTAAACATTACCATAAATTTCAAATTAGTACAGCCCAAACTAGGATTTATGCTTGAATCATAACTTTCTTATTTCACAGTTTGGTTTCAATGATTTCTTCAAAAAGAAATTGTTTCCTAAGCCTACCATTTTTGTTACTATATAAAGGCTTTGAGTCATATATATATAGTAAGCCTCCATTACACAACCTACAACCGTTACATACTTCTAGGAGCTGAGTTATCTATAATTACAATAATTTATTCTAGGACACTATAGCTCCTATTCGCTTTAAAAAATTACTAATCTGCTTTGTTTTCCTTTTTGGGAAAGTCAGCAGTCTTGCTAAGTAGCCCTTGTTCTGTTTAGTTGTATCTTTTCAATGCCTGCCTGGGAATATCAATATAAGCAACACAAAAAAAGTGTAAAAAGATCATAAATTAATATACCTTAAATTTATGTGCTGCTTCATACAATTTAAAAATCTTTCATATGCGTGATCTAATTTGCTGCTTTAGTACAATATTCCTAGATTATCCAATCCTAGGTTCTTTCAGGTACCCTTTTTCTTCAAAACCCTTCTTTGACAGCCCTAGGTAAAACCTTACATAAAGTAGCAGCAACAAATGGCAAGGAGTCTTGCTAACAATCCCTGTAAAACCAAAGATACTTGTATTGTAAACAGCTTCAGAGTTGGGACCAGGACAGCAGGTGTGACCTCTATCCAACAGCCAGGCTTCAAAAGCAGTAACAAGTCAATTGATTCCATTTTCCTCTTTTTCCATTTTTCTCCTATTCCTTAACTTCCCTTTTACCCATTTTTCTTTATATATAAAACCCTTCCACACAAATGTTAAACTGTTGAACTTACATGCCCAATGTCACCTCAACTGTTGTGAATATCTCAATACTGCATTTACTACAGGTCATTTAAACCAAATTTCAATACATTAAAACACAAAATTTATCCTGGAATTACATGCCCTAAAATGTATTTTTATAGAGTTATCACTTAGTTAATAAATTTCAAAATGACAAAGAGAATAAAAGGGAATTCTTACCTAAGTATTCTGGTGTTCCCATGATTTCCCGAAGTTCACATGCATTCCCTATTTTTCGAGACATTCCAAAGTCTACAATTTTTATGTCCCCAAGAGGGTATATGCTGCTCAACAATATATTCTGTGGCTAAATAAAGCACAACAAAAAACTCATAAGTAATATACAACAATAAAAGACTATTAGTCTCAGATTGAGGTAAATTCAGTGGAATTTATTGCTTAGCCATTATACATTTCATTGAGTCATTAATCAAACATTTATTGAACTACTGTTTAGGAGGAGCTCTATATTCAGTTATAAAGTAAAAAATACACTCAAGGTATATTCTGTTTGGAGGAAAAAGAAGTTACAGAAGTTGCTTAATCGATTATAAGATATAGAATACTCAATAATAAAGATAAGACTACTTAATTCTTCCCATTATAAAGTCCAAGAAGGCTTTTCTGTAGAGATGATGCTTAAGCTGAACCTTAAAGAATAAATAGGAGTATGCCAGTGAGAAAGGCACTCATGCTGAATCTTAAAGAATAAATACGAGTATGCCAGTGAGAAAGGTGCTCTGGGGAACAGAAGGAAGAATGAGTAAAGGAATAGAAATGCATATATTTCCAGAAACAGAGAATAGTTCAGTATGGTGATTCTAAGTCTGACTGTTCCCAGGTTTTTAGTTTAGGCAATAAGATGCATGGTATGGTGCATGGAAGGTTTAGCCCATTACCTCCTAAAACCATGTGACTTCGCTTCACTATTGCAGGCCTGGGGCTTATTACAGAGTTCCCTACCTCTGTCATAACCCGTATACTTGCCAAGGTGCTGTTCCCGAGTCTGAGAAGAATCATAAGTCCTTTAACTTTGGGAAAACCCCAGTTTGTTTACTATTAAATCACACAGATCATTAGAGAAGGTAAGGGTAATTAGTTTTGTTGTTGCAAATCACAGGCTTTATGATATATAAAACCAAGTTTATATATCATCCCTGACTTCAAATGCTGTATGATATCACGTAATACACTTTGACAGGAACAAGACCTAACAGGAAGTCTGGGGGGGCATGACTTTCCTGGTATTTACCATGTTGTTATTTTTCCAGTATCTTATCAGTAGGGGATGGCAGGACTGCTAGTCAGTAAATACTACCATTCCTCCATAGGGTGCCCAACACAAAAGAACAGATTTTTTTTTCCTTAGGAAAAGGGGTAAGATAAAGAGGGAAAGGTAAGAATAGTTCGAGATATGCAAATTTTAAAGTTTCTGCATGCCATCCAAATGGTATCTAATCTAGAGTTGGAAAAATGATTTGGAAATGAGAATTCTTGGGCTATATAGGTAGAGATCTGGGAGTCATTATTATTATGAAAGTGGTAGTGGAGGACAAAGGACCATCCAGGGAAGCTGTATTATGAAAGAGAAGAGTCCAATGTTCAAAAAGTAAGAGACAGACTACTAGATCAGATATTAGGGTTTTGGGATGGCTGAAGAGGAAGTAAAAGGAAAAAGGATAAGAAGATGAGATGAAGTGGTATTTTAGGGCTTGGGTAAAGGGCCAGAATGAATGGTCTGAGGGAAAAAAAGGAAGAACCAAAAGACTAAAAGTCTCAAAAGAAAGATGAATGAGTATAACAAGAGCAAAGGAAAGAGGACTAGCAGGAGGTTATCTTCAGAAATAGAGATCAGAATTGAGTAATTTAGACGTAAACAGTTTTATAAAATGAAAAGATCCAGGATGTAAGGAGTGGGATGGAGATATGAATGAAAGATTAGAATATAGAAGGACGATGTTTTGTTTAGAGTTCAGTGATTAATTTGAGCGGCTTGCAAATGCAGTCTTCTCTCTGCCAATACTAAATTAAGTCCATGTAGCACCTAGGTAAACAGAACGCATCCAGTGCAGTCCAGAGGAGCATGCATGATCTGTCTGTTGTTTCCTACCAATACTAGCTTGCCACTGTGCATACCAAGAGAAGAAGGAACAGAGAGGTTGTGTTACTTAAAATCACAAGTTACATTACCTTTAAATCGAGGTGTACAATATTATTCTGATGTAGATAATAAACTCCTTCAAGTATTTGTTTTATGAGTCTGACAATGTCATTTTCAGAGACCATTTCAGCCAGCTCAGGTAAACACAAGTTGAAAATCTCTCCACCTGCAGCACTGAAATAAGATTCAAACAATAGAAACTTGAAAAATCATTAACCTAAAAATGATGACTTTGAAATACTGTATACCCTGTTAAGTAAAAGGTACAAAGCCATATAAACTTTAGTCTATATATATCTATACACACACATTTAAGGAATCAGGGTGGGAGGGAGATAGGGATGGATCTTTAAGGAAGAAAGCAAATGACAAGAGTATGTCAAATTCTGGGTCCTGATACTTAAATAATTAACAAATAAAACTGAATTGCTTTATAATTCAATAATATAGTCAGCCTTAATGCTGCAATAAAAGTAATACTGACATTAGGAGTTCAGCTCTGCTCTATGTCTTCATTTTGTTCACTTATATATTGATATCAATATAATCAATTTTGTTCCTCATGACCATGTGAGATGGGAGGTTATTATTCCCATTTTACAGATGACAAAACAAGAACAAAGAAGTTAAATTACTTGTACAAGGTCACATAGTTAATGAGGGGCCAGAATCTAAATCTGTATTATGGGTGAGAAGCTGCATCCTTAACTAATATCCTGTATTGAAGCTTCACAAATCTTTTATCTTCTTAAAGAACTAAAAATCTAGAAAATGTTGACAAAGGTATAGCAAAAACTCCCTAGGTTTGGAATCAAATGATGTAAATTTAAATCCTGAATCTGTTATTTACCAGCAATATAACAGGGTCAGTTATTTATTAGACTTTCCTCATCCATAAGATAGAGATATCACTGAACTTAATAGATTTTTTTAAAGGACTAAATCTAAATAAATACGATAAAACTTGTCAGAACATCATGCAAAAAAAAAAACCTAGATGGTTATTCATCTGTTTTATAAGGTATGTCTGGGATTATCACAAGTAAGTGTTTGTTGAATGAGTGAATAATGAAATAGACAATTATTCTTCAAAGCAGCTGAAAGTGAAATTCAGAGATCTCGGTGACTTCCAGGAGGAAGAAGCATGTCATATGTATTAGGAACCATGAGAAGAAAAAATAATCACTGGTGGTCAAAAAGGAGTCCGTATTGAAAGTAAAAGGTCTGACCCTGCACACTGCAGATGTAACTCGCAACCAAGCCATCTGTACAGTATGCCAGTTACAGGCTGCAGGGAATTGCTGCTTTACACTTTAAAGTATTCCAGAGAACACTCTGTGGGACAGCTGATAAGAATACCTGTGAAAGCTCCAGTCATGGATACTTCATGCTTCAACTCTCCCCATCCCACAAAAATCCCAGAAAATGCATAAGAAATTAATATCTGTCTCAAGGTATCATGGTAAGGACAATCTAAGTATGAAAATTTTAATTTGCTCTTAAATTTATAATGGTGGACTCCAAAGTAAGGTATAGAAAAAGATTAGAAGTTCATGTTCATCTAAGAAAAGAAAGAAATTAATCTTTATGAATGGTTAATATACAGACTACCCCCAGTGGCGTCTTGTTCTGCATGTCTGATGTTTACTTGTTACAACCCTGCTCAAGGTCTCCTGAGGGAAGAGGGACCCTCTAGGCCAGGCTGCTAGTGACACCCTCACTCCTTCCCTTTTTGTTCACATTATTTAGTTTTAAAAAAACAAATTCTCTTAAAACAGAAAGTGATTTAAATATATTCCTGCAAAGACACTGCAGATACTACTACTAACGCAATAGTAAGCACATAAGAAAATGAGATAATGATACTTCCTTTAGGTTCTCTTAGAATGAATTGTTAGTCACTTGACAAGATACACCTGACAAAAAAATCAGACCAAATAATTTTAAATTATAAGAAAACTATACAACATATGGATTACATTCACTATTAAGATATGAAAAATACTGGGAAGATCTGAATTCTTCATATATATGGCAACATAAATGGCTTAGGTGAGAAATTCATTCTTGAACACTGTAATTATTTATGTGGCAACATTTTATATTACATTTACTAAGTTAATTCAATAGCTAGAACCCTCCATTAAACCTAAAATTCAAAACAAAATGCAAGAAAAACCAAGAAGAAAAAGTATGTAAAGCTCTTCCCAGTGCCTAGGACATAATAGAAAGAACAGCAGTCTGTTTATTGGGGTACCTACTGTAATCAAGACTGTCTGGGTTCCAGTCTGGCTCTGCAACTAACTAGCTGTATGAATTGGGACAACATGTGCCTCTGTTTCTTCTACTGTAATATAACAAAACACAGATGAATAATGATAGCTCCTATTTCATTGGGTTGCTCTAAGAATAAAATTAGATAAGCCATATAAAGTACTGAGCATAATAGTATAAGGATCAAAGCAGGTCATCTGTAAGTATCACAGTGTCTAACAGAGTAGATACTCAATAAATATTCATTATTATAATGAGTCAACAAATATTAACTCCAAATCTAGCCAGCATCCAGCCTTTCTGAATTTTGGGGTTTCTTGTTAAACTCTGATTTTGAAGGCAATTTAAAAAGTCTAAATTAAGTTGCTGAATTAAAATTCACTTTTAGAAACACTCTATCATACATATGAAAAAGCATACAATATATGCTTAAGTGAAAAAAGAGTGTTACAATAAAGTACACCCAAAATCACAATTTTTTTCTAGAGGTACATATACATAGACCAAAAAATAAGATTATTTAAAAATACAGGAATATGACATGAAAGTAACCATAGTTTATATATGATTTCTATCTCCTATATCTATTAAATTTAACACAATGCATAGGCATTACTTTTATAACCAGGAAAAGTATCCTAAGGGTTTTTTGTTTGTTTCAATAACAAAACACAAATACTATGTCAGTAATTCAGACTGTCTCTTCCTTTTAGTTTGTCAAGCTGCCTGATATCTTTTATAGGACTGTTATTTTTTCCACAAAAGAGGGACACAGGTGGAGCTATGGGAAATGGAAAATTAGAAAGAGTTAAGAGGAAGGAAAGAACAGATAACACAAGTAGACTGTAAAAGTTTAGCAGAAACAGATATAAATGAAATCAGTGAGTAGCAGAAAAGCAGATGCTTTGTTAAAACAAGCCACCAAGGAGCAGTGACTACAGAGAAGAAAAAATACCTCTATAGTTATAAAAACCACCTATATCATTATCATTGCCCTGTAAGTTACATTGAGATATTCTACTCTTTCTTTGTTAGAAGACTTTGCCCCCTGATGAGACATCAACCAATAAAGTTAGCAATCTGGAGTGTTTGCATGCATGTGCTTATGTATTCATATACGTGTTGTGTGTGTGATAACAGTACCTTTGTACAGTTATACTGTCATGTAAACCTATGTGTTATATACTGTCTTTCAAATGCTTCAGTAAATATGGTAAAATGTCAAAAATTGGTGAATCAAACTGAGAAGTAAGATTGTTAATTGCATCATTCTTTCGACTTCTCTGTAAATTTGAAATTTTGTAAAATAAAGTTCAGGAAGCAAACTGAGTATGTAGGATGATATAAGGAAGGGATCAAACTGGTACTTGTTATTAGAGTAAAAGATGCCACTGTTTTATTTTCACCATATTAAAACAAATAAACCTGTCCGACCAAATTTCTACCTTTGATGAGATTGTCTGATTTGACAATGCCACTCCAAAAGTTATAGTCAAAGTAATTAAACCAAAATTCTAGTAATAGAGTTTAATACATTAATCCACTCACACATTTACTGTGTGCTTGCTACCCTTCAGCTATTAGGTACAGTTCTGCCTTTAAGGAATTCAGTTAACTAGGTAGAATACCTGAATCAATTTTCAGAGCATGAACCAACCCATAAAATTTATCAAAACTTTTAATGTATTTTGTTGTTGCTATTTATCTGAACCCCCAAAAGAGGATTTTATGAAAATGGTTAATGCTTCTATCTATATTCACCCTTCAAACCTAGTATTCCTTTGCTTTTCTGAAAAGTGTTAAATGGTTTTCACAAATTTCAAACATACAGTGTCTTGCAAGTAGATAACTTTTTAAATTTAGCTAGGAATCTGGCAGAAATAACTACAAAATGTATGAAAAATGGAATCATATTAGTAGTATGCTGGGTTTTTCTGCAATTCTAATTTATTTTGAAGGTACTATAATATACTCTAATTGCTATGTTGGTATTCTGGGAAAGGTACATAGCAGTCATTCTTAAATGAACTACTTGTTAGTTTAATATTTTGCAAAACAAGCCTTTTCATTTATAAGTTGATTCCAGGCAACTGACTTTCCAGTACAAAAATATATTGATTTTTACAAACATAAACACAAACCTCTTTATCTTTAAAATAACTTAAAATTAGGCTAATATACTTCAAATTCAAAAAGGCAATGATGCAGGCTAGCTACTGAAAAGAATTACTATATTTATAATGAATTTTTTTGTATAATAATACTAATCTCTTTAGTTTACTAGAAAGTAATTTCTTTTATAAGAATCTAACAGAACGTAAAGCATACGGAACATAAATTGAGCTGATCTCTTCCAGTTGTTGCAACGGTTGCAGATGTTCAAACACATATTTTACATACTTACAATAAGTGTGTCAGACTGCCATGCAGTGAAGGCACTATTTTAGCATCACGTCAATATACTGATTAATAAACCACTTAGTTGAACCACGCTCTACACCCAACTGATGAATTGTTAAATATTTGGATGTTTTCAACTTTTCACTGACTTGTGGGAAGAGGTATATTTTATGTCTTACTGCTGTAATTCCTAACACAGTGTTTCATACATACTAAATAAACGTGTTTCTTTAACAAACAATATGATAGGCATACCTTCACCTTCGTGCAAGCTTACCTTTCCATTCTCCTTGGGTCATTTCCTTGGATGTGTTTTTCAAAGAGATGGACAAAATATATAAATGATTTCAATTCTATTCACCCATCAGACTGTTTTGTAGAAAAACTCATCAGTTTTCTGTGCCATTAGCAATGAAAATATTCTCATTTCATCACATTTCCCAAACATTGTACTGTCATCTGTTTCTTTTGTGCTATTTAATTAGTTTTTGTATTACATACATGAGGTGGTATATTAAGCTTTGTGAAAATACTTGAATGTACATCCCTCTAATACTTTATCAACAGGTAATGACGTTTTTATCATTTTTGTTGACATTTCAAGTTGCCTTATTCCACTAATTAAAATAGGTGCTATAAATTTACTTAAATTTATTCAAGTGCATACTTACTATTCCAATATCAAAATGATTTCACTTGTATTTTCGTAGACTTCATGAAGATTAATCACGTGGGGACAGGACTTTGCCAATTCAAGCACAGCAATCTCATGTAGAATCTCTGCTCGACAATCCTGTCCTCTTCTTCTCTTTTTTAGAAATTTTGCAGCATATTCCTGGCCAGTAGATTTTGATATGCACTGTCTAACCACAGCAAATTTTCCTCTGAGAGAAAAATGAGGATGATTAGCTTTAATTTTTCCATAAAGAACAATATTAGTATAATACCAATACAGTTTTTAAAAGTCAATCCTTTCAAATAATCATGTCATTAGGAATTTAATCTTTGTTCTCTTAACTAAATCAAATACTACATGTACTATAAAACCTACAATACTATCACATAAAAATGAAAATGGTAAATGTAATAACAGGATAAGAATTATATTTAATCTTCACTATTAGTATAAGACATTACTATTTTGGGGAGATTCCATTTGCATACCAACTCCATGCCATACTCTTGATACAAATTATTGGTTTAACTATCACAACAATCCTATATAGTACATGCCATTCTGTTTTGCAGACCCCAGAGAAGATGTGTATCTCAGTCTGTTTTCAAAGACTGTACCCTTAATAGGGTATCACTTTAACTCTGTAACAAAAATAACCTTCCTTCAAATACAAGAAATTAAAATGAGTGCAAAAATGGGTACTTGACATTTAATTTTATTAGTGTAGTCACTTTGCCTTTCAACACCTCTTTTAACAAGCTTTGAAGCTTTCTATCACAATTTGTCAACTGTTTTACCAGCAAATCTGTGAAGCCTGTAACATATACCAAAGGTATTTATGCCCTATGGAGGGCTCAAAGACACTTCATGATCAACTAAGAAAATTAATGGTTTCAACAGCTATGTACAAACACACCCAGTATGGTCATGTTTATCATTTTAGGAGTAAGTATGTGATTGGCTCTCTGCAGTAAAAGTGCTCAACATCTCAGAAAAATTTTAAGAGACACTGGCAAATGTGTGTATTCTAAGCTCTTAGTTGCCCAAAATCTATCTTCCCAAAGACCTAAAGCTATTTTGAGTTAAGACTATTTTACTAAACTAGTAAGTTATTGACTGCCCACCCAGAAAAATGTACAAATGCCCTTAAATAGGAAGTTTTACTTAAAATTCCAGAGAGTTTTCAGATTTCTAAGCCCATCCATAAGCCTTCTAAGCCTGAATCCAAGGGATCCAAAATTAATAAACTCTATCCTAAGGTTCAAATTACTGTATAGATACTAACAAATCAGGACTAAATAAAGGTTCTTCAGAGAATACTTTCTGTTCTACAATACCGCTTTCCCCAATTTCCCTTAGAATAGACTTCTAATATAAAATATCAGGTACTTAGCAAGGAAAACTATTTTTAATACACTTGTATTTGGGGTGGGGGATAAGTGAATTTCCTGATTGTTATTTTATTTGTTATTCTCTAGGACAAGGACAGCGAAGATTCCTAGTCTTTATTTCCAAATTTCCTCAAAATTGGTGCCAATGAAAAACACTGGAAACCAAGCTGAAAAAGTATAACTATTAATGCCAAAAAATGTGACCAAACTATTTTTGCATGCATAAACCTGATCCTTTGAAAGAACTTTTCATTTAAGATTTGAGAAAATGTTTAAACTATACTTTCTTACCTTATACAAAAGGAATACAAATTGATGCGTATCAATGAGCACAGAAAAAATGTCAATCAATACCTTTACTTTGTCTACTTACTTTTTCAAGCCACCCATGTTTTATAGATTTTATGCTGGATAAACTGAGTCAGAGTTAGATTAAATGATTCATGAAAGGTCATATGTGGTACTGGGAGTGCCAAGAATTAAACTGTGGAATGTGAATCCCTAGCTTTCTGTTCTAACCACTACAAAACAATTCCTCCCTTTAAAAGAGTTATTTTTTTAAGAAGTGCAACTCACATGTGCCAATTCTTACCTAGATTTAGAAGTGAAAATTTGTCTAAAACAGAAAGGAAATGCTGAGTCTTATGAAGGAATTCATTGTATAAAACTTAGGAAACAGAAACTAGTTAGCCAAGAAAATTGTCCAACTGAAAAAAAATGCCTATGGTATCAATTGTGACAGTCTAGTTCTGCTGTAATACTATGATTATACATATAAGATAAAATTTTCTCAGGAACAAAGAGTAAAATTAAATAACAACACTCTTTTTAGCTAATTGTTTCAAGTATTCCCAAGAACAAGTACAGTACTCATTAATCCAAGGCAAAGGTGACCAAATGATACTGGTGGTTATTTGTCAGTGTTCACCACTAAATAAAAGCCCCATGAGTTAAGAGACCCTATAGGTCATAATTACTATAGTAATTATAAAATCTACACTTTGCTAAAGCATAATAGGAAATGAAATAGCTATTGAATGAATTGAAGAGTTATGCACCTACTATAATACCATATATTGTGTTATTTTGTATCCTGTGTGTAAAGCATTTATTTTTTAAAGCTTATTTGAGATTCCAATAGAACTTTACATATATATTCACTGATACACTGTAAAATAAGGTAAATATTTTTACCATAATTATCCCTTAGGGAAAAAACAAGTTGTTTTCTATTCGAAAATGCTAATTGTGGTTTAGAACTATGAAAAATAATCTTTTATACATAACATCCCTATATCAGATTTAACAGAAACAGCTAAAGAAATTTAAAACCCTTAACAATAATATTTAATTCATACCCTTTTAAAAAGGCAAAGCTGACTAGATTTCCCAGCACTGAAAAGGTCTAGTAGTTACCCTTCTGCATTCTAGAACAGACAATAAAATGTGAGGGAAGGGGGAGGATAAGCCACAAAGGAAGCTGACGTTTATTTCTGCATCTGCCTTACCCTTCTAACCACAAGAAGGCCTATGAAGTCTTGCCTCAGTTGGGGGAGGGGTGGAAAAAACTTACCCAACATATTAAAAAACAGGAACAATGCAAAGTTTTTTAGAATAGTCAAAAATGAACTGTTAACTTTTACATACTTTCTTAAAGCTTGCTAAAGGAAAATACATTCTTAAATACTAACGTTTTAAAATTTAAAAAACAGTTGAGAAAAATCAACTTGATTTACAAAGGAAGAACTCTGCAGTTCATCACATGCTAGAATTATGTTTATATATTCACAATGTATAAGCCTCAGGAGAAACAAGATAATGATCCTAATTTCCATTTCCAAATAATATAGGATATTAATATTGGTCACAATATTGAAAGAACTTAAAGCAAGTTCTTGGCAGATGAAAGGTCATGATTTGCAACTTACCGAGGTTTACTAATTAGATATATCAATATTCCTCATGTGATTCATCAGCCTGTATCAATTAAAAGATAAATGTATGTCTCCTTCATGAAGATATTAGAAGATGGCATATTAGCAATCTGAATTTGTTTTAGTCAGATCCTATCATGAATTTTGCTCTAAAATGTTAAAAATTGTTGAGTTTATGATTATTATTTATGATGGCAAATCATTTATAAAACAATTTAGAATTATTAATATTGTCCTCCTCAAAGTTTTTCTCCAAACCCCCAAAGAAAAAAATTATAGACTCTCTAGCTCCCATAATATCCCTTACATTGCTAAATTAATTTAATAAATGTATGCACATTTATCCATCAAAATATAACTTAGAGAAATAGAAAACAATTCCCTTTATTATGTGTACTGTTCAAGGCTCTGCATATTCAGTTATCTGCTCAGACTAGTTTCCAAACATTTTTGCAAAAGAAGGAAACTTGGAGACATCTATCCTACCCTCTCAAAGAAAAGGAAATCAAACAACTAAGTATCTCATACACTTTAGATTCAGTAAAGACTTCCAGCATAGTCTGTTTTTACTAATACACTATATGATAATATTTGATATGGCTGTTGAAAAAAAGAAAGAAAACTCCTAATGGAAGACTACCTCAAAAAAGTATTCTAAACGTTAGGATATTGACAATAGTGTGTTCATTCTAGGCCTCCTCATTTTAACATAGATAATAAAAAATACAAAGTAGTCCAGAAGAGGGTAACTGGATCAAGGAAGGCTGTCTGGAAATCAGGTCATAAGATGAGCATTTAAGGAAACTGGCAATGTTTAGCCATATTCAAATCTATGAAGGATTTCCACATGAACATTACATGTAGCTACAGAATGAAAACCACATCTATTGGGTAGATGTTAGCAGAGTATAAAAGAGAACCTTCTGTGCCTAAAAGGTGTCCACAAAATGGAACAGACACATTCTGAGGCAATGAGTTTCCCATCACTGAAACATTCAAGTTGAGGCTAGATAAACAGCTTGTTAAGACAATTACAGAAAAGATTGCTATACTGCATAAAAAATTATATTAGAAGGCCACTGACCACCGAAGTTTTTTCCATTGCAAAGATTGAATGACTATTCA
This sequence comes from Smutsia gigantea, assembly GCA_032199065.1. Lineage (NCBI taxonomy): Eukaryota > Metazoa > Chordata > Mammalia > Pholidota > Manidae > Smutsia > Smutsia gigantea. The sequence goes on from JAVSCE010019531.1 coordinate 84,428, forward strand.
ATGAGATATAGGCAACTAAAAGAAAACTTACTCTTTCCTGCTATAATGCAAGGAAAAATAATTATAGATTTAGATGTAAACAATTCCTTAAAAACATTCTAAAAGGTTTTAAAAACTGTATCTCTTAATACATCATTAAAACACCCAAATATTTTACACACAAAACTAAAGAAATTAATATGCCAGAAACTATGAAATGTGCTTTCACATTCAGTTCAAAATCTGCTGAGGTAGATAATATCATCCTTATTTTGCAAAAGAAAGATGGCATCCAATATCCAACAAGTGAAAAAGCTAGGACTTGACTTTACCCTTTACATAAAAGACCACCACCAACAGAATTATTTTTCATGGTCCAGTCAATTTTTGTTTTCACACAGATTTTCAAAGATAAAAATCAAACTATTTTACTGTACATTTATCAATACAAACGTGGGCTTAGTAAATAAACCATTTTAACATAAGCCAATATATTTGCCTCCAGAACTAAACTGAAACTGAAGCTAGAAACTGATCGCCATCTTCAAACCTTTAAGTGCCTCTAAAGCTCAAAAAAAGATGTTGAATATTTAACATAAATAATTTGGTATATCTTTTATAACTTTCATATATATTAACATGGTAATGCTAAATGGTCTCACCTTGGCTTTAGGGAGTTTACGTCTTGGATAAATTAGATTAGTATTAGTGTAAGGATAGGGTGAAGATGCATTCTTTTCCATACAGAATTATTACTATCAAATTTGAGTTAATTCTTTCTGTTTAATTTAGGAAAGAAGAGGAGGAGACTCTCCCTATTTATTTATTTTAGCCCCATGCAATATCCTTTGAATTTTTTAATTGTTTTAACAAAAACTTACACAGCAGTCTACAAATACTTTACAAATTTTAACTAATTTAATCCTCGTAACAACCATATGAGATAGACATAGTTATCGTCATCCCACTTGTCCGCTGAGGAGCCTATACAACTAAGAGGTACAGTAATTTATCTAAGGTTGCACTGCTTGTAAATGCAGGATCCCAGATTTGGACTTGGCAGTCAACTATGCTAAGCTGCCTCTTCCCCTGCACAGCCTCAAATAAGAACACTGACCTTTCTTTCATCAGAGCCTCTGAAGGTAGGTAAGATTCATCATATAAGCTCACTTCTCCACAGATTTGATTTCTAAGTCAGTTAAGCCTAGACCCTGTATACTAACAGCAGAGATGATGACTTTTCTTTCTAATCATTGTTAAATAATGATCAAGCAAGTTTCATAGAACTACAGACACAGAAATACAAAATGTGAATTTAAACAGCATATACATCATAAAGTTTCCTTACCTTCCTAGCTCTTTAGATGTAAGTGTGTAAAAATTATTAAAGTTTTCCATTTTCATTGGAGTTTGAGGCATTGTAGTTAGCAAGCCTGAAATACTTCGGCAATCAAATCTTCTCCTTGACATGTTAGATGACCCTCAGATGTACTCTTCAGTCACTTATTTTTACCTATTTAAAAACAGAAAAGATACAGGATATAACTTCAAAGCAATTTTTAAAAAGATGTTATTTCATTGTATATTACATTATACAGCTCCAACTATAGCTGTAAGATACAAACCC